>VZQC01008434.1:874840-1066305 GCA_009823505.1 Rhizomys pruinosus | reverse complement strand
TGTGTGTGTGTGTGTGTGTGTGTGTGTGTGTTGAGGCAGAGGCTTTGCTCTATAAACTCACCTTAGGTTTCTCACTGATGTGTGTTAGCCAATCTCATGGATGATGGAGAGAGAGAGCGCACCTTAATGATAGGCTTGAATGTACCACTGTCAGGAACCCCTGAGTTTCTATTCTGACTGCCAGTCTCAGGGAGGCTACTAACCACCAGCAATGGTGTAGCTGGTTCCCTAGTACCTGGTGGGCACTCTACAAAGAGTAGCAATTATCAGGACCACTAGGTTTGGTTTGGGCAATTTTATAGCATAAAAGGTTAAAATTTGGAAACATTGGGGCTGGAGAGATGGTTCAGCAATTAAGAGCACTGGCTGCTCTTGCAGAGGACCCTGGTTCAATTCCCAACACCTACATGGTGGCTAACAACCATCCACAACTCCAGTTCCAGGGGATCTGATACCCCTCTTCTGACCCCTGAGGGCATTGCACAACACCCCTGTGTATATATGCATATATGTAGGCAATGCACATAAAATTAAAAAATAATAAATATAACAAATAAAATTAGCAAACATTGCAAAGTAACACAGACAGCCTCCTGCATGTGTAGAGGCTGTGTTGCCCCAGGCTCTAGGATAAGGCCTCTCATCAGCTTCTGCTCCAGAATCTCATCCTTCCTTCACTGAGGAGCCCACACTCATCAACATGTGATGTAGGTAGCCTCCCACTTTGTTGTCTTTTTCTGTAGAAGCACTCCCCTTGGCTGGTACTTGAGCCACCAGATCCTGTCTTTCCATCATTCTTGTGGAGATAATCACTTGTAGGATTGTTTCAAGGTTTCAAATGGTTCTGGAAGACATGTGTCACGCATTCTTGCTCATCTATGGAAGTTGGAATCTGATTCTGTTATACAGACCAGAATAAGGTCCTGGAAGCTAGTAAGGGGACAGGAGAGGGACAGAGGGAGACAGGATCAAGTACCAAAAGAGGGGCACTCTACAGCACAAGAGGGGTGACCAGTTTACACCAGTTTATTATACAGTTCATAACTCACAGAGAGGAGGCTGAGCATGCTCAACACAAAGAAATAAAAGGTGGCAGAGACAGACAGACCATGACCTTGATTTGGTCATTATCTGTGGTGAGTGTGTGTGTGTGTGTGTGTGTGTGTGTGTGTGTATGTATGTTTATGTCTGTTTGGGTGTATGCATGTCTCTGTATAGAGGGCAGAGGTTACCAACAGGAGCCTTCCTTCATCACTCTCCACTTCATGATTTGAGACAGGTCTCTTATTAAATTTGGGGCTCGGGCTGGAGAGATGGCCTAGGGGTTGAGAGCACCGACTGCTCTTGCAGAGGACCCGGGTTCGATCCCCAGCACCCACATGGTGGCTGAAAACCGTCTTTGACTCCAGTTCCAGGGGAGTCTGATGCCCTCTTCTGACCTCTGCGGCATTGCATGACATGGGTGCACACAGACCTACATGCAGACAGTACATTCATACACATATGAAAATAAATAAAATTAAAAAAAAAACAAACCTGGGGCTCATTGATTTGGTGAGGCAGGCTGGCCAATAGGGTCCAGCTATAATCCATACCTTGCAATAGGGCACAGGGGCTGTGGTTTGTCCAATTTTGTGATCCAAGAGCCCATGGAGGGGCTTGCACACAGCCTGTGCTTGATAAATGCTGACACGGTCCCCACCCCACGAGCTTGTGGGGTTGGGATCCTGAGTCTTGTTCCGCAGAAGAGATACATACAGGCAGGGCAGGGGCTTGTCCATGGTGCTGGTGCTGACTCTGGGCTTCTCTCTAGTTTTCTTGCTCTTTCCCTTCTGCTAGGAGGGTAAACTGAGGCCTCCGGAGCTCTAGGCAGCTGCTCCCAGCTCACCGCACTTCCTCCCTGCAAGGGCTCCCTGTTTCCCTGGGAGAAAGATCTTGGCAGTGTCCGGACCCCAGGGCTCAGCTTGGAAATTCCATAACTACCAGACAGTGTTGCTTTTGTGTGGAAGGAAAACCTAGGGGCAGGAGAGATGGAGGGAAGGGGGGAGGGGGGAAGGGGGAGAAAGACAAGGGGACTAGGTGCAGATTCAGAGCTGGGGGGAGGGCAGGGAGAGACATGCCTGGCTCTGAGTGGCTCTTCTAAATCTCAGAGGGGTGGGGGTGGGGGGCTAGGGCTGGTGGCCCAGATGTCATGGGAAGAGAGGCCTGGGGCAGAGTGAACAGAACCTGCCAGCTCACGGCTTAGGCTGTTCAGAGGGAGCCGGGGACTAAAGGACTTCCTGCAGAGCTGTGGCCTGGGTTTGGCCAGACTCAGTGGCTGCTGCCATCTGCGTAGAGAGTCTTGGGGACAGTGTCTTATTCCCTGCTTACTGTGTGTACCTCACACAGTGTTAAGGACTCACCATGCCATTGTCCAGTCAATGACTCGGGCGCTAGCACTTCTCCATTTTAAAAGAGGAGAAAATCGGGGCTGGAGCGATGGCCTAGCGGTTAAGAGCGCCGACCGCTCTTGCAGAGGACCCGGGTTCGATCCCCAGCACCCACATGGCGGCCGAGAGCCGTCTGAAACTCCAATTCCAGGAGAACTCCAGTTCCAGGGGAGTCCGACGCCCTCTTCTGACCTCCGCGGCATTGCACGTCACGGGTGCACAGACTTGCATGCAAACAATACATTCATACACATATGGAAATAAATAAAATTAAAAAAAAATAAATAAAAGAGGAGAAAATCAAGGCTCAACAAGGTTACATACGTGGCAATATTACTCAGCCAGGACAGCAATCTTATTCAGGACCTTTGTAGGTACTTGTGATGGAAATTTAACTCCTTCAGGTTCATAGAAGAGAAATTACTGCTCATGTGCCTGTTAAGTCCACAGATGGCTAGACCCAAAGGCTCACGCGAAGATTCCAGCAGTTCCCGTGTCTGCTTCCTCAGGGTGTCTACTGGCAGTTATGGACTCTTGCTCCAAGAAGGAGTGCAGAGGTTCCAGGCCATTTCTGAGGTCCAATTGTCTGGCTCAAATCGTGTCCCTGCTGCTTGTTTGCTTGGTGGCCCCAGGCAAGTTCGTCATCCCCTCAGGCCTCAAGGAACTGTTTGCAAAATTAAAGAATAGCACCTGCTTTGTAGGGCTTTTGTGAAGATCAGCTGAGCTTGAGGGGCTAAGACCACCACAGCCTGGCAATTATTGTAATGTTTGCACTGTTCATAGTAGCTGCGGACTTGAGCAGTCTTGGTTGGAAAGAGAGCCTCCTTCACTCATGGTAGAGCTGGGCAAATGACCAATAAGCCAATCGCAGAGGCTGGGGGAGGAGATATGCAAATTAGGCTTTGTCCCTTGAAGAAGGCTAGGACTGTGGGCAAAAGAGCTGTGTCCTAGAGAGAGACACTAAGCAGGCTCAAACCAGTTTGGGACCCCTAACACTGAACAGGTGGGATTGACCCCAAGGGGCTCACCTCCCATGGCTCTTTTTTCTTTAAGGTAATTTCCCAGGTATTAAAAAAAATTAAACTTATGTAAATTGAACTTCTTTTTCTTTTCAGTTTTGTGTGTTTAATACATGTGTGAGTCCTTGGAACCACTCTACGATCAGGACTAAGAACAGTTCTCACACCCCATAGTTACCTCATGATAAATCTTTGCAGTTGAGCCCTCCTCAGCCTTTGCCCAGGCATGGCTTAGAACATCATACAAATGGATCTTGGAATTTTGAGATAAAAGCACTGCAGTTTCCTCCTCCACAACACTACACCAGTAATTAGTTTCTATTCTTTGCTGAGTAATATTCCACTACAAGACTGTGTCACATTGTGTTCAATCAGTCATTGGTTAAAGACTGTGTACCTTCTTTTCAGTGTTGGAAAGTTAGTCACAAGGCTGCCATAAACATCTGTGTAAATCTGTGTGTATGTGTGACTGTAAGTTTACATTTTTTCTGCTAATATCTAGGAGTAAGATGGCTGCATCGTGTAATAAACATCTCAAGAAAACTGTCAGATAGGGCTGGAGAGATAGATCAGCAGGAAGGGCCACTTGCTGTTCTTACAGAGGACCTCAGTTTTTTCTCAGCACTCAAGTCTGGTTGCTCACAACCACCTGTAACTCCAGCTCCAGAGACGACAATGCCCTCTGCTGGCCTCTGTGGGTATGGCACACACACACACACACACACACACACACGCACGCACACACACACACACACACACATATACTGATACACATAACAGAAGAGAAATTGTCAGACTGCTTTCTGGGGTGGATGCACCATTTTGCATTCCCACCATCTGTGCAATAGAATGCTAGCAGCTCTGCATCTTGCCTGGTGACAGGGAATTATCAGTACTTTTCATTTCTGCCATTCTAAATAAATGTGTGGTCCAAGGTCAGGCTTGTAACACAAAGGCTCCATACGTGGTGCCAGTGTCCAAAGAAACCCCAGAGGAAGCTACCACTGTTCCCTGGAGTGAATATCAGCATCCCGGTCGTCAGAGCCCAGGGTCAGAGAGGCTTCTTTGAGCATTTGAAGGTCTTGGGATATTCAAGACAAATTCGAGGCAGGCCTGGGGTGGGGGTGGAAGCAACCCTCAGGCCCTTACTGTCCAGCCTGAGGGCTGGGGAGAGCCTCAGACCCCACCTGCATCACCTTCCATTGCGTGGTGAGGAGATGGAGAACAAGGAGGTCTCCAGAGAATGGTCTTGGATGGCACCAGATTCCTCTGGGGCTGGGTCACAGTGCCAAGGCTAAGCTGGAGGCCAGCAGGCAGGTACATCCTCTCTTGGGTCCCTTGAAGTGAGGGGTTCTTGGTGCAGTCACAGATGAGTGCTGTGTGGCCTGCCCTGGCCTGGGAACCTCTAGAGGAGGGGCAGCCTGTGGGGCTGGAGCAGGTCAAGTGGGGCACGCTGAAAGGCTGCCCCCTTCGGGCATTCATTGTGCCTGTTGCCGGAACACAGGCCATTTTTCTGCTCTGTATGGCGCAGCTGGCAGCACAGGAGACTTTGGGGGCAATGGATCCTCCTGAAAGCCTGCAGGCCAGAGCCACAAGAGACTTTAGCATACTGACCAGGAAGGAGCCCAGTCTGGAGCTCATTCAGCCCTGATGCCCTGGCAGGGCTCCAACTCCCCCTCAGCCTCTGGGCCCCAGTAGAGGAAAAAACCTGCAGGTTGGCTGGCTGATTCATGATCCTGGGTTTGGGTAGGAGTGAAACTTCGGGAAGGACTAGCATTCATTTTGAAGGGCAGGGTCACGTGTGAAATGGGCCCCTTAGAGGATAAAGGGAGGTCTCTGACTTCATCTGTCATGAGAGGAGGGGCAAGAGGAAGGAGCACAAAAGACCCCTTGACCAAGGGGCTCAAGGACATGTGCAGTGGCCTGGGAGGGTGCCTCTTACTGTGCCCATGTTGGTGTTGACCATCTATCTATCCCTAATCTCCCTGCCCTGCCCTGCCCTGCCAGTGTGTCTGGAATGAATCGTGGAAGCACTCTTGACTAAAGTGTGACTCTGGACGAGCCAGGTGAGACCCATACCTGGGGATCGGGGAGGGTGTAGCCATCAGCCTATCTCGAAGCACCTGAAGCCACCCACCCCAGATGGTTGGGACAGGATGGGAGGGAGATGCAGGGAGGGAAGGGAAAGTGCATGGTCTGAGCAAAAAGGGTGGCTTAGCTGTGCTGGGTGTGGTTGACAAAGGTCGGGGGAATGAAGTGGGGAGGGGGGGCAGTGTGATTACGGGTCCTCTAGGGACAAGGGGGTGGGCTCTGGAGAAGAGGGAGTGGGATGAGCCCGGAGACAGCCATCTCTGCTGTTTTCAAAACAAAACACACAAGAAGAGATGCTCAGAAGTCACTGTGTGCTGAAGCCTCAGGTGCCGCCCTGGGGCTGAACTTGAGGGTTCTGGGACGATTATTGCTTTCTCTCACCTTCCCACCAAGCAGATCAGGCTCCTGGAGCTGCAGCATAGAGGATGGGTTCTTCCTCTTGGCTCTTTTCCCTTCCCTGGCAACATTAAAGGGGACTCTGCCACCTCTTCTGGTTAAGGCAGAGGAGCTAGACAGAGACCCTATCTATAAACAGAGGTGATAATGGCGACAACAGAGGGCCAACAAGGACAGCAACATATGCTATTTCCGAGTGCTCTCTTCCCACCAGGCACTGTGTGAGCACTTCCCAGAGACCCTGTTGTTAGCCCACCTTACAGAGGGAATGGAAGCATCACTTGTTCAGATAGAAAGGAGCTGGAATTCGAATGCAGTCTCCTGATTTCAAAGCAGATGCTCATGACCAGTGTTCAAGGTCAAACAGAATAGAAATGGTCCACTTCTTTAACTCAGGTTGACAAGAGAGTAGGCACGAACTCCTGGGGGTCTAGTACCGATTGGAGAGACAAGAGGGGACCTGGCACACAACCTAGACCCTGCCCAACAGAATTCCAGTCCTTCTGGGAGATTGGTTGGTTACTTTTCTTATCACTGTGTCACAGGACCTTTTGGGGCTCACAGTTTGAGGAAACACAGTCCGTCATGGCTGTGGAGGGCCATCATATAGTAGTGTGCAGTTAGACTCTTTGTATCTCAGCAGAACAGGAAATAGAGGAGACAGGAAGTCTAGCTCTGCGGTAAACTGCAAGACCCACTTCCTCCAGCTGGGCCTAACCTCCCATGGTTCTACAACCTCCCCAAATGGTGCCACCAGCTGGGGCCAAGTGCTCAGACACAAGAGCCTGAAGAAACAGGGACTATTGGGGGGCGGGGGGGAGGCAGCGCTGTGCTGGTGCACTCTGCTATCAGGGCCTTCAGAATAAGATGTTGGTGTATTATCACCAGCAAAGTTTCTCCAGGGAATCCTTGGCTAAGTATTTCCACCTCCAGCAGCCACCTGGCCTGGCCCTGGCCCAGGAGTGGCCCACAGATGCTGCTGAGTAGACAACAGATCTATCACCAGCAAGTCCCTGAGCCAGCACAGCTGTCAGTGGGGAGGAGTGACCATGTGCCACTGCCATGACAGGTTTACCCTTGAGTGTGACGGGTGCAGACAGAGAATTCAGAATTTGTAGTTCTTCCCTCTGAGTGATGGCTGGAGCTGGCTACTTTTCTACAACTTGCTGTCAGTCAAGTTCAAGGAAGATGAAGCAGAGGACATGATGTTCCCTCCATATACCTTTGGGACCACTCATATCAACACAGGAGACTGGGTAAGACAAGAGCTGGCAGGCTTTGAGCCTGATGGCTGCTGAGCGTCCAGACAGCTGGTACCTTCTCCCTACTTAGTGAGCAGCAGGAGAACACGACTCTTCCTTCCTTCCTCACTCCCTTCCAACGATCTATCCATCTACACACGTTGGTGGAACACCCACCATTTGCAGGCCTGAGCTGGGTACTGAAGAAAGAATAGCGAACAAGTCCAAGACCTTTCCCTTATGGAGGCCCAGGGGATAGAAGCTGATGAACACAACAATAAAGGGGAAAAATTCCAGGCCTCGTGGAATTAGAAAATGACCAAGGGACCATGCTGGGTGGTCAAGAGTGTGTCTCTTAGGAGATCACAAAGTGAAATACAGTGCCGGTCCTGTGTACTTAGTAAACATCTGCTAGGTTCAAGGAAGAGGAGATGCAAAGGGCCTGAGGCAGGGGTTGTGGTAGCCATGGTTGGTGAGCTCGGTACATTCATGTCAGAGAGTCAAGGCCTTCTTGGCCGGAGTGGAGAAAGTGAGAGGGATGTGACCCCAGAGGAGCACATCCATGCGGTTGTGGGGCTGATTCCTTACAACTCAGGGAGACTGGAGTTCATCCTACCTCTTAAGGGATGGGCAGTTCCTGGTATTTAAAGGAGAAGAGAGAAGGCTCTGTTTCATGTTTTGAAATGGATTCATTAGAGCAGATGCCACTAGCAAAATCCAAACTCACTAGAGTTTCCCAGCTGCTGTCACACACCCTGTGCCTGGGATGCTCGATGCTGCTTGCCCTGGGCCATGCTGGACAGAGAGAATACATTAGTCGAAGACCATTGTAAACACGTAATGTTTCGTGGCAGCGTCATCTCACCCAGACCCATCCTCACGTATGCTCCTTTATGTGGACAAGATCTAGTCCCATCTGAGGGCCTCGGGGCCCCAGGAAAAGCTGACACCATAAAAAACTGCCCTGAGCCCATTTTCGTGGTAAAAACTGCTCACTGTGAATATGAAGTGACGGAGGGAAACAGAACACACGGGCCTTCGAAGCCAGGGCCATCGGCCCAAAGGAATATTAACAGATTGGCTTTGGGTGTGGATGTTTCTGAGGTTGGAGCAGCATTCTTATTCAACACATGGCGTCGTGTGACAACATTGAGTGGTATCTGTGGAATCTGAGATGAATATGTCATCTGTAAAAGAGAGCAGAAGAGCTAGTTAGATCTCATAAACAAAGAAACTTGAAAACAGGAGAAACACGTGGTAAAGTAGGAAAGGGAAGATCGGAAGGAACGGCACAGACTTCTGACTCCTTATCCCATCAAAGACTTCACTACCTCTGGGTGGTGCATTTGGCCTAGGCATCAGGACACAGCCAAGAGTCCCAATGACCATGGAGTAGTCCTTTAATTGCTTTGCACCAGGAAGCAGGGGGTCCCTGAAGACAAAGCTGTGCTGGATCTTGGAGTGGAGATATCTTCATGTTGGAAGGCCAAGATCATTTCACAGATTCCTGTGGGAAAATAGGGATGTACAGAGGCCAACCCAGAGAGTCCCCAACCCCTGCTGGGGAGACCAAGAAAGGACAATTGGAGCATAAAAGCCAATGATTATGAGCATGGGACGCCAACTAAGTTGTCAGAAGGCCTGGGGTCCAGAAGCTATTGATAAATAGACATGTGTGAAAATTGTGCAGGGAGGTTAGAATGACCAATGCCACTCTTCACTGGTGTTCACAGAGGGATTATAGGTTAAGCTATGTGGCTGGAGACATACGTCTAAATTGTGGCCAGCTTCTCCTGTGCATGTAGAACCGAGCCGCCCCATCAAGACTGATGACCCATGTCTGTGGTGCTGCGGTGCCTGCAGGACTTGTTAGTATGCTCCTGCACATGCTCAGAGCCACAAACCCAGATTTTATTATTATTATTATTATTATTATTATTAATGTGTATGCGTGTACTGTCTGCAAGTATTGTGCAATGCCGCGGAGGTCAGAAGAGGGCATCAGATTCCCTTGGAACTGGAGTTAAAGACAGTTCTTAGCCACCATGTGGATGCTGGGAATCGAACCTGGGTCCTCTGCAAGAGTAGTTGGTGTTCTTAACTGCTGAGCCATCTCTCCAGGCCCAAATCCAGATATCGGGGAAAGGGTGTTTGTTGTACCCAAAAGAAATCGAGGTGTTTTGAGAATTGGGGAAGGGCAGGGAAATATCATTGTCCCAGAGCCTGAACAACCCCATCCAGGATCCCATTCTACAAACAGGGCCATCTATGTGCATTGTGCTTTGATAAACTTTTTTTTTTTTTTTTGGTCTTTTTTGAGACAGGGTCTCCCTGTAGCCCCAGCTATCCTGGAACTCGCTATGTAGACCAGGCTGGCCTTAAACTCACAGAGATCTGCCTGCCTCTGCCTCCTGGGTGCTGGGATTAAAGGCATATGCCACCATACCTGGCTTTTGCTAAACTTTTGAAAACAAATTATTGTGTATTAAAAATCCCAGAGATTTGATATAATCCTGATTTCTAGTATCTGTGAAAAATGAGATCGCCCCAAGAAGCTGGCATTGAGTAGGAACATCTCTTTTAGACAGTCTGCAGCTCTGGCCAACCCCAGTCCTCACCACTCCCAATTGCCTCTCTCAGAGATTCTCTTGCACTCTGGAGGCCTGTGATCTTAGGACTCTAATGACAATAAGGACAAAATGGGTGGTTATCATTTTTCAGGTCATAAAACCAAGATTTGGAGGGCTCAGGGTCACAGGCCAGGAGAGACATGCTTGTAGGTTCTTCTCCTTCCTCACTAGGAATAGTCCTTATTTTATTTGACTTAGTAACCTGCCCAAATGAGGGTCCATTTCTCAGCCTCCTTACTGTTAAATGGGGCCACATGGTTACATTTTGGCAGTGATAGATAGGGGAAAGTGTTATGGGGACTGCTTTTTAAAGTATCCTTAAAATGGGGGAGGAGTCCATTGCTGTCTTCCCTTGTCTTCACTCCCATGCCTGGAATGCGAGACCCCCCCCAGGGTAGAAGCTATGAGTGTCCCTGCAGAAGGGTAAGAACTGAGTTTCCTGATGAATGCATATGTTCATGACACCAGCCCTGAGTCCTGAAATCCTGAAAGGTTTCTTTTTTTAAAATTAATTAATTATTTATTTATTTTATGTGTATGAATGTACTGTCTGCATGTAGGTTTGTGCACCCGTGTCGTGCAATGCTGCGGAGGTCAGAAGAGGGCGTCGGATTCCCCTGGAACTGGAGTTCTCCTGGAATTGGAGTTAAGGACAGTTCTCAGCCACCATGTGCGTGCTGGGGATTGAACCCAGGTCCTCTGCAAGAGCAGTTGGCGCTCTTAACCGCTAGACCATCTCTCCAGCCCCTGAAAGGTTTCTTTTATGATTGTTAGGAAAACATAGGTGTGTAAAACAGGTCTCAATCTCTGCAGAGGATGCAGCATTGAGGCAAGGATTCACACTCAGCCTGCCTGGCGCGCTACCGGAGCCTGGGCTCGTATTTATTGCACAGCACAGCCTCTGAGCAGGGTTGCAATGGTAACTAATCTGAGAATTCCCCATCATCCACCTGCAACATCTCCTCCTCGGCATGATCAAATGAGCCACATGCATGTTGTGGCCAGTGAGCCAGAGGCAGGCCAGACTTCCATACTATAAGGCTGACCCAAACAAGGGCAATTTGGGAGTTTGTTGGTGTGGAGTCTTCAGTTCCATATGTCAGATCATTCTAAGAACAGTGACCTTTGAGCTTCGGTTCTGGGATGCCCTCCAAGGCTGAATGACAGATAAACAGCGGCTGCAATAATGATCAAAATGCAGGGCACCTTCAGGCAGACCCCAACAGTCTGCTGAGAATGTCACCAGCTGCCACTGTTTTTACTCATGTGTAGGGTGTTCCTGTAGTGACAAGTGTCCTTTTAGTTCAAAGTAATGGATCTCTCTTGTTTAAGTGCTTAGGATGATCAATTTTGCTGCTGTCACAAGGAAAACCGGCATGGTTAGATATTGAGATGTCTCCGGGGGCTGTGAATGGATACAGCCTTCTGGCTAGAAAATTCTCCAAGTTTGAACTCAACTGCCTTCAGTCTTAAAAACAATCATGATGAAAGTAATGATATCACTCCTGGCCCCTGGGACATCTTTTTTCTTTCTCCTCTTCCAAGTGTGACCTAAGACTCTTCTGTCCCCCTCACTGGTGGCTCACAGTGCCATGCCCCTCCTCCCTCGTCATCTCTGAAGTCATTAGCCATATCCTGTTGCAACTCTATGGTGTATTTGCTTGAGTCTTGTGCTATTGGTCATCTCTGCAGTGTCTATCAACCACTCCCTCCGTGAAATACTTGGCTCTCTTGATTTTCTGACAGTAGGATCTTGTGGTTATTTATTTATTTTTTTTCTGGTTTCTCGGGCCGACTGATGTCGGTCTGAGGTTCAGCTGGCCTGGCTCTGCATAGGCTTCTCTTCCTTCCCCGGCTCTTCTCCTCCTTTCTCCTCCTCCTTTCTTCTTTAGCCGTGCCCACTGGCTGCCAGGCCATCTCCAGTACTTATATTTATCTGACAGATGGCTTCCTAGGTCACCTTCTTCAGTTTGTCAATATCCTCCTTTGAGATGGAGAGCTGATGGTAGAAAAAGTACCGGGGTTGTTCGCAGATTCAGGGGATGCAGAAGGATCAACACTGTTCAGAGTTGTCCGATAGAGTTGCTTCAAAGGTTTCCTGCTGGCCCCGCAAGGCCCCCTGGGACCTGGGATGCCTCTTCAGCATTACCCCCCGTGGAGGGGAGGAGGCAGGGGTGCCAGGCCTTGGTACCTTTGCAGCACAGGTCACTGGGTGGGAGCCATCCCTGGGGTGCTGCTTCTGCCAAAAGGAACGTCTAAAATCTGCCCAGCTAGAGCTGCCAGTTTCCCGTGTTCCCTGAAAGTTTGAATCTCGGCAGTGTGGTGGGATCCATAGTTCAGTCCCCAGTTATCTGAACAAGTATCGCACTGTGTGTCAGCTCCTGTCCTAGGTCCTAAGTGACATGGATATACTTCCCCCCAGTGAGGTGTGCACTATGGTTTTAGAATCTTCCCTGTGTCCCATCCATCTAGCCTCTACTCCTGGTGACTTGACTTACCAATTCTACCCAGTTTCCAAGGGCTGCCACTGAGCTGGTCTTGTGCTGTTTGCCAAAGTTTGCTGGAAGTCAGCTTTTAAGCATGAACTCACCCAGTCAGGTCTAGAGGGGCAGATCAGGCAGCCATGGTCCACAGAGTGAAGCAGGCAGCTGGGCAGCACAGAGTCCGCCAGGCCAGACTCTGACTTAGAAAACTCCTTGTCACTACACGGCCTGGTAAGGGGAGAAACTAGATACTGGGGAGCTGGGGGTAGGCAGGTATAAGTCTGGGGGCTTAGGATGGGAGCAAGCCAGGGCACAGGTGCCTTCCACCCCTGCCTGCACTGCCCTCTGCAGAATCCAGCTCTCTCCCTGCAGGCATGAACCTGCATCTCTGATGACTCAGCTGATTGTGAATCATGCATACATGCGAATGGGCACGCACATAGCTCACACGCAAACATGTGGCCCTGTGTCCACGCCCACAACCCCGCCAGCCCAGGCCCACACAAGTGGGAATCTGCTTCCTTCTAAAACACACACATGTGTAGGGACATACATGAAAAACACAGGCGTGTACGGACACATATAAGCATTCTCATGGGCTAGTGTGAACACCTGTGCACACCCATTTTGAGACTCTGAATGAGGCTGTTAAAACACCGCCTGGTGGGTACCTACTCAGGGGTCCCTGCTGCAGGGCAGGAGGAATCCTGGCTGGGGGGTGCGCTTACCTGGGGAGGGAGGGGGAGCCTGGGCTCTTTCTTGTCCTTGGGGCTGGCTTTCTGAAAGGTAAGTATTCCTTCCCTGTTCCCCTGAGACCAGGCTGCTCTCTAAATACCAAGGCAAGCGTTTGGAAGCTTCAAAAGGTCATTACCAAGCATTGAGAGGGTGGTATTTAGCTGAGAAGTGGCTCCTAGAGGCGGAACCTCAGACCTCAGCAGGAGGCCTTTGTTACCAGCCTCCTCTGCCAGCTGGGTCCTTGAAGCTGGAGGATGGGCTTCCGGGCTTCCGGTTGGAAAGAGAAATCCCCACACTCTAGGGCAGAGTCGCCCCTGGAGCCGGAGCCACAACCCCGGGGCAGGAGTAAAGCTCTCCCGCTGGCTGGCTCTGATGCTGAAGAAGGGGACCCAAGAGGCTGCGGGATGTTTCCTAGGGGGAAGTGGGAGGAGTCGGAGCCTCAGGAACACCGGAGCCTGGCAGGGGCAAAGATCCCCTCCTTTTTCTTCAAGATTTGGGCAGAGTTTTCTAGGACAGGTTGGTAGTCTCTCTCCTAAGACATGCTTTCCTTCCTAGCTCATTAGCAGCTAAGACCAATCAAACAAATAAACAGGTCACCAGTAGCAAAGCAAACCGAAGAAGGGAAGCAGCGAATCGCCAGCGTGAGATATCTCTCTGGTTTCTTTGCTGGGGTCAGCGTCTTGCTGGACCGCCTGGGCTAGAGGATGTGATCCTGTGGGCAGGTTGCTGGCAGCCACCACAGCAGTGAGCACTACCGCTTGCCAAGACTGGCATGAGAAAGTGCGTGCATTTCCTTTATCACTGGAGAGGAAGGGGCAGAGGTGCAGGCAGGACCTCTGGCAAGAGCAGCTCCTGTCCACCTGCACCTCCGGCTCTGTCTCTGCCTCTGCATGGTCCTGTCTTAGGATCAACCTCTCTGAGCAGCGCACACCTCCCAGGCCTCCGCTGTCTCTGGTTTGCCACTGGATACACAGACTGGGGAAATGGAAGGCAGAAGGAAAGAGGAGCTGGGACTGCCCGGCTGGCTCTTTCCCTGCCTGGCTGGAGTCTACAGGTCCTGTCTGGAAACCTTTCCGTGGCAGTCATAGGGACACCGCTAGTTCTTCCTCTTTGCTCAGCCAAACTGCTGGGGTGCTGAGATGACTTAATTAAAAAGTGGAGGTGAGGCCTTGGGAGAAGACGCTAACCCCTGCTTCTAGTTTGAAGGTTACTATGGAGAAATAAGGATGGATAGATGACTGGGTGGGACCATAAAAAGAATGCTTACCAACCCAGGTATAGTGTATACAGTAATCCCAGCACTTAGGAGGCTGAGGCAGGAGGATTACCATAAATTCAAGGCTAGCCTGGGCTATGCAGTAAGTTCCAGTCTAGCCAGCCTTGGCTTGAGACCCTGTCTCAAAAACCAAAAAAAACGAAAACGAAAACAAAACAAAACAAAAAACCCAGGGGGCTGGAGAGATGGCTCACTGGTGAAGAGCACTGGCCGCTCTTGTAGAGGACCTGAGTTTGGTTTCCAGCACTGTGGTGGTTCGAATGTGTGTCCCCCATAGGCTGCATCACGGTCATCTAGTGGGAGCCTGCACTGTGGCAGCCCCAAAGGGGGTTCCCTCCCCACCACACCGAGGAGACTCACTGTAGGGCAGTCATTTAGCTATAGGAGTTCTTCCTTAGACTGAACTATAGTCTCTATCACCATCCCTAAGAGTATCCTCCTAGTTTTTTTTTTTTTTTTTTTTTTTTTTCAGTGCAGGCTCCCACTAGATGACCGTGATGCTCTTTCTCACTCCGAGATCCGGCAGGCAGCTCGGTGAAGATGAAGCATTTGGTCCCCCAGCCCGCCAGTCTCAGGCACGCATATGCGTGCTTTTCTACGGCATGAATATTTAATGTCGTCTGATTACATGATGCGTCATGAGTTCAGAGGGAGAAAAAAGAAAGAAAAACAGGTGCAAAAAGGTATCTCTCTCTCTCTCTCTCTCTCTCTCTCTCTCTCTCTCTCTCTCTCTTACAGCAGAAAAATAACAGCAGCCCAGCACAGCTCCCGTGAGTCTTCCTCATCCTGGTGCTCCCCACCTCCCTGCTTGCTCGTGGCAGCCCCAGGAATAGAGGCCAGCACAGCGATGGGAGCCCTGTGCTTCTGAACTGGGAGCAGGCTCGAGCCTGATGACCCCAGGTTTTCCTCACATAAAAACTATCATACACCTCAAGGTCCCAAGCTTCTTTTATCTTTTATTGCTTTGGGGTTGGTTGGTTGATTTCGTTGGTGTGGGGCTTTGTTTGTTTTTACTATTTATTTATTTATTTATTTATTTATTTATTATCTATTTAATGTGGTATAAGTGTTTTGTCCTGCCATGTATGTAGTTGCACCTATATTGTGACATGGCCCATGGAGGCCCAGAATAAGGGTATTGGAGTTCCCTGGACCAAATATTCTAGACAGTGTTCGCCACCCTGTGAGGCTCTTGTATTTATCACTTTCTTTGCTGTGATAAAGCCCCATCGCCAGGAACTTATAAACAGGAAGAGTTTATTTGAGCTTCGATTGACAGTTCCAGAGAAATAAGATCCATCAATGATGAGGAGGCATGGTGGCTGGAGACTGGAGCTAGCAAGCCGCAGGGTCACATCTCGAAATGAGCACAGGAGCAAGAGAGAGAGTTGATAAATAACAAGAACATGTTAAAACTCACAAATAAGCAACTGGGGCTGGAGGTGGCCTAGCGGTTAAGAGCAGGCTGAACCGCTCTTACAGCGCGAACCCGGGTTCGCTCCCCCGCATCCACAGGCGGGCTCATTCCTCGAACACGCTCTGAACAACGTCCAGTTATCCAGGACGATACTCCAGTTTCCAAGCGGGAAACACTCCGAGACCCTCTTCTTGTGGACCTCAGACGCGCAGACGACACGGGTGACAACTGCAGCCGCCGTGCAACGTCATGTCACCAATCACACAGAAAGAAAGAAAATTAATAAAAAGACAAAAATTAAAAAAAAAAACTCAACTAAGCCTGCCCCCAGTGACACACTTCCTCCAACAAGCTGCCACCACGAGATCTCCCAACCTTCCAAAACAGCGCCACAACTGGAGACAAACGTCTGCGAATACCTAGAGCTATGGGGACACACATTCGAACCACCCACAGTGCTGGAAACCAAACTCGGTCCTCTACAAGAGCGGCCAGTGCTCTTCACGAGCAGTGAGCCATCTCTCCAGCCCCCCTGGGTTTTTTGTTTTTGTTTTGTTTCGTTTTCGTTTTTTGGTTTTTTGAGACAGGGTCTCAAGCCAAGGCTGGCTAGACTGGCACTTACTGCATAGCCACAGGCTGGCCTTGAATTTATGGTAATCCCTCCTGCTCAGCCTCCTAAGTGCTGGGATTACTTAATACAACTTATACCTGGGTTGGTAAGCATTCTTTTTATGGTCCCACCCAGTCATCTATCCATCCTTATTTCTCCATAGTAACCTTCAAACTAGAAGCAGGGGTTAGCGTCTTCTCCCAAGGCCTCACCTCCACTTTTTAATTAAGTCATCTCAGCACCCCAGCAGTTTGGCTGAGCAAAGAGGAAGAACTAGCGGTGTCCCTATGACTGCCACGGAAAGGTTTCCAGACAGGACCTGTAGACTCCAGCCAGGCAGGGAAAGAGCCAGCCGGGCAGTCCCAGCTCCTCTTTCCTTCTGCCTTCCATTTCCCCAGTCTGTGTATCCAGTGGCAAACCAGAGACAGCGGAGGCCTGGGAGGTGTGCGCTGCTCAGAGAGGTTGATCCTAAGACAGGACCATGCAGAGGCAGAGACAGAGCCGGAGGGGCAGGTGGACAGGAGCTGCTCTTGCCAGAGGTCCTGCCTGCACCTCTGCCCCTTCCTCTCCAGTGATAAAGGAAATGCACGCACTTTCTCATGCCAGTCTTGGCAAGCGGTAGTGCTCACTGCTGTGGTGGCTGCCAGCAACCTGCCCACAGGATCACATCCTCTAGCCCAGGCGGTCCAGCAAGACGCTGACCCCAGCAAAGAAACCAGAGAGATATCTCACGCTGGCGATTCGCTGCTTCCCTTCTTCGGTTTGCTTTGCTACTGGTGACCTGTTTATTTGTTTGATCGGTCTTCATTCTTCCTCTTCTTTCTCTTGGCTGCTAATGAGCTAGGAAGGAAAGCATGTCTTAGGAGAGAGACTACCAACCTGTCCTAGAAAACTCTGCCCAAATCTTGAAGAAAAAGGAGGGGATCTTTGCCCCTGCCAGGCTCCGGTGTTCCTGAGGCTCCGACTCCTCCCACTTCCCCCTAGGAAACATCCCGCAGCCTCTTGGGTCCCCTTCTTCAGCATCAGAGCCAGCCAGCGGGAGAGCTTTACTCCTGCCCCGGGGTTGTGGCTCCGGCTCCAGGGGCGACTCTGCCCTAGAGTGTGGGGATTTCTCTTTCCAACCGGAAGCCCGGAAGCCCATCCTCCAGCTTCAAGGACCCAGCTGGCAGAGGAGGCTGGTAACAAAGGCCTCCTGCTGAGGTCTGAGGTTCCGCCTCTAGGAGCCACTTCTCAGCTAAATACCACCCTCTCAATGCTTGGTAATGACCTTTTGAAGCTTCCAAACGCTTGCCTTGGTATTTAGAGAGCAGCCTGGTCTCAGGGGAACAGGGAAGGAATACTTACCTTTCAGAAAGCCAGCCCCAAGGACAAGAAAGAGCCCAGGCTCCCCCTCCCTCCCCAGGTAAGCACACCCCCCAGCCAGGATTCCTCCTGCCCTGCAGCAGGGACCCTTGAGTAGGTACCCACCAGGCGGTGTTTTAACAGCCTCATTCAGAGTCTCAAAATGGGTGTGCACAGGTGTTCACACTAGCCCATGAGAATGCTTATATGTGTCCGTACACGCCTGTGTTTTTCATGTATGTCCCTACACATGTGTGTGTTTTAGAAGGAAGCAGATTCCCACTTGTGTGGGCCTGGGCTGGCGGGGTTGTGGGCGTGGACACAGGGCCACATGTTTGCGTGTGAGCTATGTGCGTGCCCATTCGCATGTATGCATGATTCACAATCAGCTGAGTCATCAGAGATGCAGGTTCATGCCTGCAGGGAGAGAGCTGGATTCTGCAGAGGGCAGTGCAGGCAGGGGGTGGAAGGCACCTGTGGCCCTGGCTTGCTCCCATCCTAAGCCCCCAGACTTATAACCTGCCTACCCCAGCTCCCCCAGTAATCCTAGTTTCTCCCTTACCAGGCCGTGTAGTGACAAGGAGTTTTCTAAGTCAGAGTCTGGCCTGGCGGACTCTGTGCTGCCCAGCTGCCTGCTTCACTCTGTGGACCATGGCTGCCTGATCTGCCCCTCTAGACCTGACTGGGTGAGTTCATGCTTAAAAGCTGACTTCCAGCAAACTTTGGCAAACAGCACAAGACCAGCTCAGTGGCAGCCCTTGGAAACTGGGTAGAATTGGTAAGTCAAGTCACCAGGAGTAGAGGCTAGATGGATGGGACACAGGGAAGATTCTAAAACCATAGTGCACACCGCACTGGGGGGAAGTATATCCATGTCACTTAGGACCTAGGACAGGAGCTGACACACAGTGCGATACTTGTTCAGATAACTGGGGACTGAACTATGGATCCCACCACACTGCCGAGATTCAAACTTTCAGGGAACACGGGAAGCTGGCAGCTCTAGCTGGGCAGATTTTAGACGTTCCTTTTGGCAGAAGCAGCACCCCAGGGATGGCTCCCACCCAGTGACCTGTGCTGCAAAGGTACCAAGGCCTGGCACCCCTGCCTCCTCCCCTCCACGGGGGGTAATGCTGAAGAGGCATCCCAGGTCCCAGGGGGCCTTGCGGGGCCAGCAGGAAACCTTTGAAGCAACTCTATCGGACAACTCTGAACAGTGTTGATCCTTCTGCATCCCCTGAATCTGCGAACAACCCCGGTACTTTTTCTACCATCAGCTCTCCATCTCAAAGGAGGATATTGACAAACTGAAGAAGGTGACCTAGGAAGCCATCTGTCAGATAAATATAAGTACTGGAGATGGCCTGGCAGCCAGTGGGCACGGCTAAGATAGAAAGGAGGGGATGAAAGGAGGAAGAAGAGCGGGGAAGGAAGAGAAGCCTATGCAGAGCCAGGCCAGCTGAACCTCAGACCGACATCAGTCGGCCCGAGAACCAGAAAAAAAATAATAAATTAACCACAAGATCCTACTGTCAGAAAATCAAGAGAGCCAAGTATTTCACGGAGGGAGTGGTTGATAGACACTGCAGAGATGACCAATAGCACAAGACTTCAAGCAAATACACCATAGAGTTGCAACAGGATATGGCTAATGACTTCAGAGATGACGAGGGAGGAGGGGCATGGCACTGTGAGCCACCAGTGAGGGGGACAGAAGAGTCTTAGGTCACACTTGGAAGAGGAGAAGAAAAAAGATGTCCCAGGGGCCAGGAGTGATATCATTACTTTCATCATGATTGTTTTTAAGACTGAAGGCAGTTGAGTTCAAACTTGGAGAATTTTCTAGCCAGAAGGCTGTATCCATTCACAGCCCCCGGAGACATCTCAATATCTAACCATGCCGGTTTTCCTTGTGACAGCAGCAAAATTGATCATCCTAAGCACTTAAACAAGAGAGATCCATTACTTTGAACTAAAAGGACACTTGTCACTACAGGAACACCCTACACATGAGTAAAAACAGTGGCAGCTGGTGACATTCTCAGCAGACTGTTGGGGTCTGCCTGAAGGTGCCCTGCATTTTGATCATTATTGCAGCCGCTGTTTATCTGTCATTCAGCCTTGGAGGGCATCCCAGAACCGAAGCTCAAAGGTCACTGTTCTTAGAATGATCTGACATATGGAACTGAAGACTCCACACCAACAAACTCCCAAATTGCCCTTGTTTGGGTCAGCCTTATAGTATGGAAGTCTGGCCTGCCTCTGGCTCACTGGCCACAACATGCATGTGGCTCATTTGATCATGCCGAGGAGGAGATGTTGCAGGTGGATGATGGGGAATTCTCGGATTAGTTACCATTGCAACCCTGCTCAGAGGCTGTGCTGTGCAATAAATACGAGCCCAGGCTCCGGTAGCGCGCCAGGCAGGCTGAGTGTGAATCCTTGCCTCAATGCTGCATCCTCTGCAGAGATTGAGACCTGTTTTACACACCTATGTTTTCCTAAACAATCATAAAGAACACCTTTCGGGGCTGCGAGAATGGTCTACGGTTAAGAGCGCCAAACTGCTCTTGCAGGAGGAACCTGGGTTCAATCCCCAGCACGCCATGGTGGCTGAGTAACGATCCTTACTCCCATTCCAGGAGAACTCCNTGGCAGCCCCAAAGGGGGTTCCCTCCCCACCACACCGAGGAAACTCACTGTAGGGCAGTCATTTAGCTATAGGAGTTCTTCCTTAGACTGAACTATAGTCTCTATCACCATCCCTAAGAGTATCCTCCTAGTTTTTTTTTTTTTTTTTGGTCTTTTTGAGACAGGGTTTCCCTATAGCCCCAGCTACCCTGGAACTCCCTCTGTAGACCAGCCTGGCCTTGAACTCATGGAGACCCACCAGCCTCTGCCTCCTGAGTGCAGCACTAAAAGCATGCTCCACTAGCCACACCCCCAACCCCACTCTTTTTACCATTAGGACAGAAATGGCCTCTTCAGATATCCCCAGAACTTTGGCATTGGATTCCAAGGGGCCCTATAGTCTTCCTGTCCTCCCAGATCTTAAGACACTGCCCCAAAGTCCCCAGAGGTGACGAAGGTTCCCACTGGGGCAAGGGGACTTGTACCTGCCCAATAGCACTCATCCCAGGGTGTGAGCCACCAAGCTAGAGTGAAGGAGGAAAAATGACACTCGTTTGGGAATCAGGAGACAGAATCCTGACCCTGCCTGGATACTTTTGGCTGTGTGCCTTGGAGGAGGTCACTTCACCTCTCTGAACTTCAGTGTCTTCATCTCTATCATATGGCCTCCCAGGAAGAGCATGCTCCCTGACTGGAAAGGACATGCAGGTGGGTCCCGAGTTCTCCAGGCCTCCTTTGGAGGCAGAGGGAGGAGAGGCTTGGGGCATGTGACATCCCCATGTGCAGGCTCAGGGAAGGATGTGGACTAGAGCAGAGGATGGCATCCCCATTCAGCGATGTAGCTGAAGTATTCTTGTTCCTGCCTGGGGAGGGGTGAGTCTTCAAGTAGGGGTGGCTGGCCTTGCTGTGTGGAGTGGGATAGAGGGGGGAAACCCCTGAGACTCGGGGGTGGCTCTGTTCTTTCACTGGCTGTGTGTCTTTAGGCAAAAGTCCTGACCTCTCTTAGTTTCTCCATCAGAAAATGGCAGAACAAACATGGCCAGAAGTTCATTAATTGAGTTGGGGGAGGATGGAGCTTGTGATGATTGTGATGGGTGGCCTTATAGGCACTCAGGGCAATGCAGGGGGTGGGGGCTGAGGTCTCAACAAGGGTCATAGTGTCCCTGCAAGCCTGGGATAGCAGAGGAGGAGCGGGCCAGGCATCACACACAGCTTTACTTGTTCAGGGTACATGTATAAATGTACGCATGTATGTATGTGGATGTGGACATTACATGTCTGTCTGCGGGTGTGTTTTCTACAATCAATCTCAACCTTCTTCTTGGAGGCAGGGTCTCTCACTGAAGTGGGAACTTGGGGACTGTCTAAACTGATAGGCCAACAATCCTCCTGTCTCTCTCTGTCTCTCTCTGTCTCCCCAGCACTGGGATTAAGGCACATGGTACTGCCCTGGCTTTTATGCGGGTTCTGGGAATCTGGGACTTTCCTGACTGAGTCATCTCTACACACCCCATGTCTTTAGAGCTCAGAGGACAGGCCATGGAGGGCCACAGTCTAACAGCCCACCCAGCGTAGAGGTCCCTGCTCCAGGCCCCAGGTTCTTGACTGTTTTGAAACTTACCACCTCCCACAAAAGCCCTCTGCTGGCCAGAGTAGGGACAATCCCTCCAGCTGGAGTGAGTTTTCTTCTACCACATTCCCATTGGCTTCAGTCACTGCTGCCAGACTAGAGATTGGATATATTCCCATCTCTGGAGATACAGAGCAGTCCGCACCAGCGGGAATCATCTGGAATGACGCAGGCCCAGTGCCTGGCCTGGCGTAGCCTCGCCTGGGCCTTCCAGGTCCTCTTACCCCTGTTCAGTGATGGCCTCAAACCTTCAGCACCTCCAGAGCTCCCCCTTCCCTCCCTTTTTGGAAAAAATAGTTTATTTCTTATTTTAATTTATTTTCTGTGTATGAGTATATTGTCTACATATGTGTGTAAGTGCACCTGTGTCTTCTAGTGCCCATGGAGGTCAGAAGAGGGTGTTGGGTTACCCTGGAACTGGAGTTATGTTAGAGCTCATTGTTAGCCATGTGGGTGCTGGGTATCTAACCAGGTCCTCTGCAGGAGTAGTGAGTGTCCTTAACCACTGAGCCATCCCTCCAGTCCCTTCCTCTCACCTTGAAAGGCAGAGGTCCAACCTCTTCTTTGTTTCTTTAGGGTGGGTCCTTCAGGTCCCTGGGCCACCGCACTTGTGCTGCCAGTGTCTTCACACCTTCCTCCCTCTTCAGGCACAGCTGCTCCTCTTCTAGTGCAATCACTGTCTTTCAGGTCCACCCATCCCTGCCACTGTCTCTCATGGAGCCCTTGTCCGTGAGAACATCTGTCTCATATATCATCTCTGTCTCCACTGCCATTCTCCGGGCCTAGAAAACTATCAGGAGTATTTTCATTGTAAACCATAAGTGAATAAACATAAAAAGCACCCTGCTGGGAGCCAGCAGCTTCTTCCCCTTGAGGCTAGGCTTCAGCTGGCTCTATGCGCTGCCCATACTGCCTTTCTCCATGCCTGACTGGTTGATCTGCTCCGACTGGACCTTTCCAAGGTCATGGGTGATGTCCTTGATGGCACCCTCGGTGTCCTGTTGCTGAATTCTGGCCACCTTGGGATTGGTGATGGTGCCCATTGTTTTTGGACTGCATAGGTACAGTGTGCCCTTCTGTGGGTACTGCTTGGACTTTGAAGGCAGCTTGGCCTCCTGGGTGTCTATCCACCATGTACTGTGGCTCTTTCCCTCTTTTTTTCTTTAGATGAGGCTCCTTGGCATCCCTGCACTTGACCTTCTGCTTTGCTAAGAGAGGCTGTCCACTGAGTGACCCTGATTGCTACCTGTACTGCCCTTGACTGTCTGTAGCCTGGCATCTCTCCTGAGCACCCACCAGCCCAGCTGCCCACTGGACATCTCTCCTGGGCTCTCCTTCACACTTGCCATGTCCTTCAAATTTATCTCTTATGGTTCTCTGTGTCACAAAATGTTACCTCTATCAGCTATCACCCAAGCCAGAGACCTGTGACCACTTCCTTAACCCCTTTCACTCCTGCCCTCTGCTCAGCAACTAGTCTGTGGGTCCTGCCCACATCTCTTGAATTTGTCTTGCCTAGGCTGACTTCTCACTATGTAGCCCAGGCTTGCCTTGAACCTATAATCTTCCTACTTCAGACTCCCAGGTGCTGGGATTACAAGCAGGAACCATAACACCTGGCTTTTTATTTTCTGGCAATACTAAAGGATTGGAACCAGGGTTTGTGTGTTAGGCAAGAGCTCTACCAGCTGTGTCCCCAGCTCTTTCGCTTGCCTGGCTGGCACCATCTTTTGCCCAGAATCCCAACACATCTTATGGCGGTATTCCAGTTTCTGTCTAGTCCTCAGAACCTGGCATCACAGAGCTCTCCTTCAGGAAGGCCAGTTCTCTGCAGAGGTAACCAGGCCCATCCTCTGACCCACCCATCTATCAGAGAGTGGCTGAACACATGCAGATCTAAACTTCTAGTTCCTCATCAGTGGGGGCCTGGCCGTGTGTGTGTGTGTGTGTGTGTGTGTGTGTGTGTGTGTGTGTGTATGTTGCATAGGTACAGTGTGCCCATCTGTGTGTATATTGCAATACTACACAGGATTGTGTGCATGCGTCCGCAAGTGTGTACCGCAGAGTTATTGCGTGGGTGCAGAGCCAGGATGATCAAGGAAGGACTCCTGTCCCCAGAGTTTCCAGAAATGTTTCCCAAGAGCCTGTCTCCTGCTGTGGCCCTCCCACATGGGAGAACAAAGCACTTTCCAGCTGACTTGCTGCCTGTGTTAGCCAAGACAAGGGTTGTACATCTCAGTTTTTATCACATGAAAATGAAATCAAGAATTTGGAAACAGAGCCTGGGAGAGACAAGATGAATGCTTCTTTACTGCAGAGACCCCTCGTCCCCCGTGCATCTCCCACAAGAACCACTTCTGTTGAGATAGCAGTACTCTCTTTGGGGACCTTCAAAGAGGGTGGCCCTTACATTCTGAAACACAGAGTTAAACGCGACAGTGACAGAGGTAAGAAAAGCAGCTCGAAGCCTGTGATGCTGGCAGCTGACGCGGCCCCGCCCGCACAGTCCTGCCTTGATGTCGCTGCCTTGACTAGACAGAAGATGTTTGCCTTCTCAATTAGGAAAGATCCACAGCTTCACGCCTGCCTGGGAGGTGGCAGCAGTGCTGGAATTAGCACCAGGAGAGGAGAGGGGAGGTGACAGAGCCAACAAATGTCTCCTTGTCTTGCTTTCAGCCCCTGATTGGCCCACAAAACATTCTGGTTTTCCTTCGGGTCTTGCCCTCATGCCCTCTCCTCCGCTTATTCACTCGATAAACTTGAACTTGACCAGCTCTCTACTCCATGCCAGGCTCTGTGGTGGATCTGAGGTCACAGAATAAGACAAGGTCCCTGCCCTGGGGAGTTCAGAGCTAGTCAGAGACTGTTCGGAAAACAGATGAACTCAGGAGCCATCTAGACTTCTCTTGTAGGTGCATGTCAGGGAAAAGGAAAGTCTCCCAAGGTTCCTGAAAATCCCTGAAAGAATTTGCACATTTGGTGGTTAGGACTGGAATCCAACTGCCTGGATTCAAATCCCAGCTCTGCCCTATGCTAGAACAACACCCATCCACGTTGTGTCTCCCAAGTCCACACTCTCGGCAAGTGGCTATCCACAGACCACGCTGACCAGGCTAGTGTGAGTTGAGAGCTCCTGCCTAGGTGGGCTCCTGCCTAGGTGGTCCCCAGCACAGGGCTGCTGAGCGCTATGAAGATGGGCTCCCGCCTAGGTGGTCCCCAGCACAGGGCTGCTGAGCACTGTGAAGATGGGCTCCCGCCTAGGTGGTCCCCAGCACAGGGCTGCTGAGCACTGTGAAGATGGCTCCTGTTCTCCATCATTTGGAGCCGAGCTCCTGCTTGTATTGAATTAATTCCATTTATGCATCTTCTTGCCCCCTGCTGATGTTAGTTTCACCCCAGCTCCCAGCCAGTCCATGTCTTTTCTTTATGCTCCATTAAAAAAAAAATGGTCTCACCCCTAAAACAAAGTGTGCTGGGCACACAAAGCCTCAGTGGGCAGCACGTTTGCACAGGATGGTGAGGAAGGGATTTATAGATTGCAGAACAGCGACTGTAAAAGCCCGTCTTTGATATTCCCATTCCTAAAAGCCCCTCAGCCATTCCCGCCCTCTGTGCTCTCCCTCGGGTACATTGTTTTCTTGTTTTCCCTCTGTTCCCTCCCTCTCCTCTCATTCCTACTTATTTCTCTTGCAGAGCAGTTTAGCAGTCCTTTTTGCTTCCCTGTCTCTGTCAAATCACACCCTCAGGATGTTAGCTCCCCCCCTCCACCCCAGAGCCTTATCAAGGTATTTTCCTATACAAAGACACTTGTTTCCTTAAGAGGAATTCAGTTATCAAATGGTTCTATCAGTGAGGATTCAGCCAAAGAAAGAGAAAGCTCCGGAAACCTTCAAGACAGAAGGGGTTTAATGTGGAGCATTGATTGCAGGTGATATAGAAGGGTGGAAGAGCCAAATTGCAGGACTCTTTGCACGTGTGAAACAGCGCTTGTAGGTGAGGAACCTCCCAGGCTCCCCAGTGCTTCCTCCCAGCCCCTCTTTGCTGCCCCGCCTCCCTTGTGACAGAGCTAAGGCCACTGTCCGGCATTTTCCCTGGGTATCTTTTTTCTTGTTAACTATTTGAAATGTCACCTTCATCTGGGTGAGAGGACCACCTTGAGCAGAAAGCGAGGGAGCAGCAGAATCAAACGGGAAGGAGGGCGAGGCAGGGCAGCTGATGGAAAGGTCTGTTGGTGCCCGTCAGTGAAACAATATGCTCTTCTGATCTGGGTTGTCTCTGGGCAAGCGCGCTGTCTCCTGGCCCAAGATGTTATGGACCAGGGGTTGGGGCATGGTGACTTAGTCTTTTTACAGAAGTAGAAACTGCATTCAATGAGAGGCAGGGTTCTGCCCACAGGTATAGAGCAAGTGAAAGACCAGAGCTGGGGTTCCAGCCATGCCCCAGCCCCTCAGTTCACGTCTTGGAGTGAGGAAGAGATGAGAGAAGTGCCAGAACTTGCTGGAGGGAGAACACAGGGAGCAGTAAGTTCTCTGCTGGGCACAGCAAAGCTAGCCTTGGAAGGACTGACCAACCCCCAAGAGGCCAAGGCTGAGTAGCCAAGGACGCACCATCTCTACTTCCATGGCAGAGAGGGTAAGAAGTAATTAACGTGAGGAGAAGGACTGCCAGGGTGATGAGCGGAGGGACCAACCTACTCTCAAAACATACCTGGTGGCACATGCCTGTCATCCCAGTGCCCAAGAGGTAAGGACAGAAGGATCTGGTGTTCAAAGCCAGCCTGAGCTACACAGATCCAGACCCTACCCTATTGGACAAACAAACCTTAAGTGAGGGCCTAGGTCCTTGCCTATTGACTTTAACCAATATATAGCCGGCCACAAGAAAGGGTAGCATTCAGTGGAAACAGCCTGTTGCCGGATCAGCCCAGGTCCATCTGGGTCTTGTTGAAAAATAAGGAAATGAACACACAGAAAGGCATTGGCCAGAAGTCTTTGTGTCTGTTCCAGACTCAGGGAAAGACACAGAGCCATCTTTGGGCACAGGCAGGAGCTAAGACAGTGGCGATGACAGGGGGTAACTCAACATGACCTCCATGTTGGAACATTCTGGGGTTTTGAAGCCTGGCCAAGAGTGACTTTCCACCAGACCTTCCTCTGTGCCACAGGAGGTAAGGAGAGGTCATGGAGTGCTCCCTAGTAGTGCTGGGGTCAGGAGGATGAAAAGCTCAGCTTCCAGATGAGTAGTGAATCATCTACGATTTTCCTTTAGCTGAGACAATACACAGTGAGGGAGACAGTACTCCTCACCATCCCCTTCCTCACAAGTTAGAGTGATATTAAAAAAATGGATCCTGGGGAATCAACTGCCAACAAAATATACACAGACTGTGGCTTTGACCTCCCCTAGGCCCATGGGGGATCTCTTCCTCCATCCAGTGTTCCTGTCCTGGTCCCTGAGCTCTCTCCTCGTTCCCTCGGGCTCTTCTGGGGACATGGTTTTTCATTTAAGCTGCTGCAATATCTGTGCAGACAATCATCTCTCTCCTCCGCTTTCCTTTCAGCAGCTCACTGCTGTTCACTTGGCAGCCAGGACATATTTAAAAGAAAGAAACTTTAAATTAACTTTGGGGGACTTGAAATAAAACAAACCCTTAGCACTCCCAGGAAAGAAGAGGGCTTTGGTGACTATTGGGGGGTCCATCTTATCCAGGAAGAAAGTCAGGGAGAGTTCTCAATTCCCCTTGCCGGCCACCAGAGTGCCAGGTTAACTGAGCAGGATGAGGAAGCCCAGGTTGCTGAGGCCAAGATGGGTCCCCACAGGGACTGATAGGCATGGCTTAAGGTCTCTGCAGGGTGATAGGGAGTGGGGTTGTCTACTCCAGGGTGACTTCATCATCCTAAGCCCAAGGAAGGGGGAAGAAGGGAGGGAGGGAAAAAGAATGGAAGGAAGGAAGGAAGAAAGGAAGGAAGGAAGGAAGGAAGGAAGGAAGGAAGGAAGGAAGGAAGGAAGTCAGCCAAGTCCATGCTGTATGCTGGTAACCTGGGAGATCCTTGGAGGAGAGAGGCCCTCGGGTCCTGCCCTGGGCACCGGCCTGAGGTCTCTCGGGATAAACAGGTCTCTAATAAAGTCCTCTCATGAGCTCTTGGCTATTCTTGGTGCTGCTGAAAGGAGGCCCAGGCTGTGTAGCTCACTCCACTGCATCCTGTCTCAGCCATGGCTACCCCCTGCCTGGGTGTGCTGGACAGGAGGAAAAGCCACTTGTCAACACTGTGCTGGGGCAGGACTCTTCAGCATGCACAGACAGAGCTTCGGGCTCTAGGCGTGCAGAGTCCTGGCGCTCATCCTTGACTCTCCTTTGTTTAGCTGACTGGGATGGCTGG
Source organism: Rhizomys pruinosus (assembly GCA_009823505.1). Lineage (NCBI taxonomy): Eukaryota > Metazoa > Chordata > Mammalia > Rodentia > Spalacidae > Rhizomys > Rhizomys pruinosus. Next base: position 1,037,996 of record VZQC01008434.1, on the reverse strand, counting down.
TCTTGATTGGATTAAAAGATGCCTGGGAGATTAGTAAAGGACACTTCTGGGCATATCATGTTCCCAGAGACAATAGACATGTGGTGTGCTGAGGGGAAGGACCTTCCTTGAATGTTGGTGACACCCTCGCATAAGCTAAGGGTTCAGACAGAAGAAAAGTAGGAGGAAGCCTCTCTCTCTCTCTCTCTCTCTCTCTCTCTCTCTCTCTCTCTCTGTCTCCCTCCTTCCCTCTCTCTCTCCCTCCCATTTTCCCCTCTCTCACCCTCTTTTCCTGAGTGCCTGAGGTGAGAAGCCTCCTTTTCCACAAACTCCCAAGCTACCACAATCAAATGCTCTGTCTCATCTCAGGCCCAAAGCCATGAAGCTAGTCTTCTGCCGACCGAGTCTGTGAGCCGAAGTAAATCTTCCCTCCCTCAAGCTGCTTTCTTGGGAATTTCGTTGCAGCACTGGAAAGCTGTCTAACACACACGGCCTCTCTGAAACACTAGCTCCTGTCACAGTTCCAAGGGACCAGGTTCAAGACGACAGATTCCACTGACATTGTATGGTTTTCTCTCTCATTTTTTTATTGTGAAAAAAATATGCATATATAAATGCTGCCATTTTTAAAAAAGATTTATTTTTTTGCATTTGACGTGTGTGAGTGTTTTGTACCACGAAAATGCAATGCCCATGGAAGCTGGAAGAGGGTGTCAGATCCCCTGGAACTGAGTTATGGACAGTTGTTAGCTGCTGTGTAGGCACTGGGAACCAAATCTGGGTCCTGTGCATGAGCAGTCAGTGCTCTTAACGGCTGAGCCATCTCTCTAGGTGTCGCTTTAATCATTTTCAGGTATACAATTCAGTGGCACCAGATACATTTGCATAACTGTGTGACCGTCACTGTTACCGTGTTATATAACATTCATACCCCTCCATTCCTATCACACAGTGATCACCATTTCCTTTCTCTTTCTGCCCTTGGCACTCACTGGTATGCTTGCCCTGTCTATGAATCTGCTTATTCAAGATATTTCATATGAACAGAATCACACAACATGTGAATATGTGTGTATGCGTGGTGTGTGTGTGTGTGTGTGTGTGTGTGACTTCTTTGACTTAGCATAATGCTTTCAAGGGTCTTCCAGGTGGTAGCATGTAGCACTACTTTTTTACTCCTTTTAAACAGCTTAACAATATTCCGTAGTATGGATATACCACAGTTTATTCATCACTTGATAGGAATTCGGGTTATTTATACCGTTAGGCTATTGTGAATAGTGTTGCTACCAGCATTTGTATTCAAGGTTTTGTTCGAACCCCTGTTTTTATTTCTTTGGGGAATATACATAAGAGTGGCATTGCTAGGCTATATGCTGTCTATATTTAACTTTTGAGGAACTTCTAGGCTGTTTTCTTCAGTGACCACGTTTTACATCCCCATTAGTAGGAGATGAATGTCACATTCCTCCATATCCTCGTTTTATGGACTTTGTTTTCGAGACAGTGTCTCACTTTGTAGCCCAAGGCTGGCCTTGAACTTGTGTCCTCTGGGAGGTGACTTAGTGGGTAAAACACTTGCCATGTAAGCATGAGGACCGGAGTTCAGATCCCCATCAGCCACACACACACACACAAATACACACATCTGCATACATATGTATGCCCATACACATGCAAAGCCAAGCTGGGCCATGCTGGTTACAGGAATATCAAATGTCAAGTACTTATAGTGTTTGGTCCACAGAACGTTTAAAACAGTAGATGCTCAAGACCTTGGGACCAGAGGAGAGAGGTGACACAGAGCATAACAGGGGATTACAACTGAGACTTGTCCCAATTCATGAATTCCTATGTATATGACACTGGAAAAAAGAAGAAAACTCAAACAAAACAAAGAGTGATTTGACCATAAACCCTTGTGGATATTGAGAGCACTGTGTGGTAATCCCCTGTCACAAGAGGAAGACTTCCTTGTTTGGCCCTGTTTCCTTACTGGGAGAAGTGAATATGCTTTATCCTTTTCATCCCCATAATTTAAATTTTATTATTATTATTATTTTTTAAAAATTTGAGGCAAGAGGCTGGAGAGATGGCTTAGTGGTTAAGAGTGCCATCAGCTCTTGCAGAGGACCTGGGTTCGATCCCCAGCACCCACATGGCGGCTGAGAACCATCTTTAACTCCAGTCCCAGGGGAATCCGAGACCCTCTTCTGACCTCCGCGGCATTGCATGACATGGGTGCACAAACCTACATGCAGACAGCATACTCATACACATAAAAAAATAAATAAAATTAAAAAAAAATTTGAGGCAGATATCATATAACTCAGGCTTGGGTTTGAACTCATTATGCAGCCAAAGATGGCCTTGAACTCCTGATCTACCTTTCTCTACCTCTTGAGACCACAAACCACAATGCCAGGTTTTCTGGGGTGTTGGTATTATAGAAGTTTTTAAAGGGCAGAACCTGGGAATAGAGCCTAGGGCTTCACTCAGGCTAGGCAAACACTCTACCAACTGAGCTATACAGCCCATTCTCATACTTTAAATGGAGCTGCCAATCATAGACAGTATTCATTTGTCTTGTCACTCAGAAAGCACAGGACTAGACCAAACTAATCAGGAATTTCCTGAACTATTGAACTGGGACTAGGGGAAAAGAGACAATATTTCTTCAAAGTAAACACAGCAACAGAAAGCAATGAGGGATGGAGAAGGGGCTTCGCAGGGTGTCTGGATGCCTGGATGGGGCCATTTCTACATCCAGGGTCTCGGGTGTTCTTCCTAGGGCTTGATCATGTGAACCCACAAGCTCTTCACCAGCTCTTTCAAGTTGGGATTCTAGGACTTGAAAGTTCTTACTAAGCCTTTTCCCTAGTGATTTCACTTGCACTGAGGACGGAAGCCTGTTGGGGTCACAGGGTCAGGTGGATGGGCGTGCCCCACAAAGATGGTGCTACTGCAGGGGATGAATGAGACCTGGGAGAGAGGGCAGTGCTGGAAAAACGAACAGCTTCTGGGGGTGCAGCCGGAACCTGGGTGGGGGGGAAGACCATGGTGTGGAATTGAGCAAACTTGTGAATCCGCCAGAGAGCAATCAATGCAGTCTCGAATTCTTTTTATTTCCACTTGACTTCACACCTTGGGCACTTTCCCTTAATATTAAATACAATTTGGGAAGGATTTTTAATGACCACATAACATTCCATCATATAAATCTAGGATAATCTATTTAACAAGTCCCTTAGTGTTGAGAGTTGTAAATAAATTGTTTTCATCTTCTTGGTTTATTTATTTATTTTTTTATTGTTATTCTATATTATGCTACTAGGAACCTCCTTGGAAATAAATCTTTGTGCACATCTCTAATTATATCCTTAGGAAAAAATTGTTATAAATGGAATTGTGTCATCAAAGGGCACAGGCGTCTTAATGCTTTGGATCCATCTAAATAAATGGCCTTACAGAATGCTTGTGACACATCTTCCTCCCACCGTAGGAGAGAAGTTTCTTTCACTTTGAACCTTTGCCAACCCTAAGTACGACGAATTTTTAAAAGCTTGGCTAAAGTGACAGGCAAAATATATGTCTCAGTTTTAATTTCAATTTCTTTTATTACTACTGATGCAGATTTTTTTTCTTGTATTTATTGCCTATTTGTAGTTTCCCATTGTAAATTTCTTATTTATGTCCCTTGTTCATTTTTTTCTAATGGGCTTTTCAAGTTACCATATTGATTTGTCAGAGTTGAACACCTTGGCTGTTGTACCCATTATGGATATTGTTTCCTAGTTGTTTGATACTTAGTTTTCTAAATGAAACTTAATCCACAGGATGGCTTGATTTTTTTATGTTTTAGATTGCCTTTGTTTTCTCTGTGCCTTCTTTGTTAAATGAATAAGAAAATAAACAAATAGGTACAGTGCATGGAAATACCTGACTCACTCCAAAGCTGGATAAATATCCACCCATATTTTCTTCTAGTTCTAAAGTTTAATGGTTTGAAGTTCCTCGTTCATCTTGATGAAGTTTGGTTGAGGATTCGTTTTCCCCCTCTCTGAGTAGTCAGTTGTCATGACTGTACCATTTGCTGACTTTTGTGTTCCTTGGAGTTCTGATGATTGGACCCCAAGGTTTCATATGGTAAGTAGGTGCTCACCCACGTAGCTATACTCCTGTCCCCTTCCTGGGTAGTTTTAAGGGCTGGCATCTCTTTCTAGACTTTCTGGTAGGTACCTCTAGGCTCTAGTTAGGCTTCTGTTTCCGCACTTCTTTTTTTTTTTTTGGTCTTTTCGAGACAAGGTCTCCCTGTAGCCCCAGCTGTCCTGGAACTCACTGTGTAGACCAGGCTGGCCTTGAACTCACAAAGATCCGCCTGCCTCTGCCTCCTGTGTGCTAGGATTAAAGGCATGGACCACCATGCCCGGCATGTTTCCATACTTCTACATGGTGTGCGGTTCGTCCTGGTCATTTCCACAGTGGGCCAGGCCACGCAGGAGGCACGAATGTGAGAAACGCAACACATGGATACATGGCAGTATGAATTTGAATACAGGATGGCTCTTTATTCAAATGTTACAGATCATTATATAGGCAGTGTGACCTCCCAGGGTCCAATCCCAGATCTTTGCGTCATTACGTCCCAATCTGTGGGTGTAGCCAGGGAGGTCTCATGACTCTCACTTGAGCCTCTGGGAGGTGCTGGCTGGAATGCTAGTCCATGCATACCTAAACTCGGATTGGATTTACCTACAATGATGAATCAAAATAACCACAGGGCTAAATATATTACACAGCTGTGCCAGTACTCACTGTGTGCAGACTTTATTTTTCTTGTCCTTGTTCCTTAAACAGTACAGTACAGTTATGACAGCTATTTACGCAGCATACGTGGAAGTAGGAGGTCAACCCTGGGTGCTGGTCCTCAGGATACTGTCCACTTGTTTTTTGGGACGGGCTGTCTGTCTGACCTGCAGCTCACCAGGTAGGCTGGGCTGGTTGACCAGTGAGTCCCAAGGACAGAGCATTGACTGAGACAGTGAAAAGACAGCTGGGCATGGTGACTCACACGTGGAATCCAAGCACTTGGGAGGTTGAATACATTGTATTCAGTTTTATAAGTCACCTCGAGAGGATTTAAAGTACGTGAAGGATGTGCAGAAGTTGTTTGGAACCGTGTCATTCGTTTAATAACATAAGCAACTTACAGCTGAGAGGGATTCTAGAACCCCCACCCCAATTCTGAAGATTGACTATATCTGTCTATTCTTGAAGCAGAATATAATTCCATTTATGGGGTTTTTGACTTAAGGCAAGAATCTTTATTTCTTCAAATTTCAATAGGAAAATTTACACTAGTAATATTTGTTGCAAAATTGATCCCGTAATTCTTCATTCTTGTCTTTTTTTTCTGTTTTATGAGCTCTTTTCTCGGTCTTTTTTGTTGTTCATTTTGCTTTATTGATATGGTTTTACTCTGGGGCTGGAGAGACGGCACATGACTAAGAAGGGGGCGCTGCTGGCTCCTGTAGACGACCTGGGTTCGGTTCCTAGCACCCATCCTTAACTCCATTCTGGGCTGTGCAAGCATTGCGTGACATGGGCGTACCTACATAAATTCAGGAAAATCACTCAAACACTAAAGTAAAATAAATAAATAAAACTTCAGATATAGTCTTACTCTGTAGCCCAGGCTGGCCTAGAACTTCCTAAGCAGCCCAGCCTGATATCAGATCTGTGGCAAGCCTTCTTCTTTAGCCTTCCAAGTGCTTGGACTGCAGGTGTGAGCCGCCATGCCCAGTTGTCATTTGTTTTGTTTTGTTTTGTTTTGTTTGAGATAGGGTCTCCCTGTAGCCCTAGTTCATCCAAAACTCATTGTGTACACTGGGTTGGCGTTGCTCTCACAGAGTTCTGCCTGCTTCTGCTTCCCAAACACTGGGATTAAAGGCATGGGGCACTATGCCCAGTTCCCAGCTGTCTTTTAAAAATATTTTATTTATTATTTTAATTTTATGTGTATGAGTGTCTTGCCTACATATACGTAAGTGCACCCATATTGTGCAATGCCTGTGGAGGTCAGAAGAGGGCATCAGATTCCCCTGGAACTGGACTTATGGATGGTAGCTAGGTGCTATGTGGGTGCTGGGACGCCAACCCAGGTCCTCTGCAAGAGCAATCAGTGCTTTTTAACCACTGAGCCATCTCTGCAGCCCCCACCTCCCCACCCCTGCAGCTGTCTTTTGACTATCTTAGTGTTATATCCTTGAGGCTCACTAGCCTATTTGGTGAGCTTGAGACAGGGTCAGAGACCCTGTCTCAAAAAACAAAGTAGAGGAGCTGGAGAGATGGCTCAGAAGTTTAGACTGCTCTTACAGAGGACCCAAGTTTGGTTCTCAGCACCCAAATGGCAGCTAACAGCCATCTATAACTCCATTTCCAGGGGATCCAATGCCCTCTTCTGACCTCTGTAGGCATTGCAGGACATGGATACACTTACACACATGAAGGCATGTACCTATTCATATACATATAAAAGAAAAAAGAAAAAGCAAGGTGGACTGCATTCTTAGGAATGACACTCAGGGTTGACCTATGACCTCAATACACATGTACACACAAAAACTACAGAAACTCCTCAGTTAAACTAAGAAAACCCTGTAATCCATAGCAGCAGAGGAGACAAGCTTCTCTCAAATAAGATAATAACTGCAAAAAGCAGAAAAGATCGATCATTCTGTCTACACCCAAATTTAAAATTCCAGCAGGACAAAAGATGTTGCAAACCCAGCCAAAGTCAAAGCAAACTTACACCATGTAACAATCAGAATAGATCATGGGATAAATCTAAACACAAGTGAAACCCAATCCATACAAAATGTGGCAAAAGCTACAAACTGGGAATTGAGTATGAAGGAAGTGGATGAGAAGACACACTCAGATTTATTTTTTATTTTTATTTTTATTTATCTGTGCATGCGTCTGTGTGTGAGTGTGTGCACGTGAGTGCTGGTGTCTGCAAAGACAGAGTTATAGGCACTTGTGCGCCGTCCGATGTGGGTGCCCAGGAAAGGACTCTACCACTGAGCAGCCCCCGAGAAATAGATTTAAAAAGTTTTTATAATCAGGGCCATAAAAAGTAAACTGACAATGGGCACAATGGCTAAGTTTCATTTACTTGGTCAGGAAATTTCAAATGGTGAGATAAGTTTGGTTGGGTGTGCTCTATCACAGCAGGCCTGTTATCTTGAAGGCCATTGAGTGGAATCCATGAAAATAAAAACCACACACACCCTCTGACCTGGCAAATCCATTCTTGGCATTTACCCCGTAAGAATGACTCTCCTGGGTACAAAAGGAAGCAGGGGTGAAGACACTACCTTCATGGAGAGATAAAATAGTTGTAAAGACCACTACTCTCCTTCTGTGGGGGACAATGGAACAAATCGGGGACTCTCCACTGGATTCTTAATGGTATTTATGCCACGAACCTGACCCTCAGTCTGATGAAGCCCATGGGTTCCTTCTCATAAGGTTTTAAGTGCATAAAAGAAAGGACATAGGGAGGGCAAGATGGCTCAGTGGGTAGAGGCACTATCCACACAACCTGGTGAGCTGTTCAAATCCCAGAACCTATGTAAAGGTGGGAGGATGGGACCAACTCCACAAATCTACACACACACACACACACACACACACACCTCAACTCACATATACACACTTTTTTTTTAAGACCTACCTAGGATTGAAAAGTGAATTTGTTAGTAGGCCATTTAAAAAATCTGGTATGGACCCTGTCTCAAAAAGACCAAAAAAAAAAAAAATCTGGTGAGGTGATCCATACACACTTTTACTAATATATTTAAATTTTTATTTCTTTTTAAAAAATATTAGTGGATTGTCTGCATATACGTAAGTGCACCCATGGCATGCAATGCCCAAGGATATCAGAAGAGAGCATTGGATCCCCTGGAACTGGAGTTATGAACAAAAGTAGCTGCCATGTGGATGCTGGGAACTGAACCCAAGTCCTCTGCAAGAGCAGCCAGTGCTCTTAACTGCTGAACCGCCTCTCCAGCCCCACTGACATATTCAATATCAAGATCTAATTGAAAGTTGGGAGTTGACTGGAAGCACTCTGTTGCCAACCCTGCACTAGCTAATGTGAGACTTTGACCTGCTCAAAGGTGTGAATTCCACGAGAGTGTTTCGCCTACTGTGTGACTTTCCTATTACTACTGTGACAAATTACCACAAGCTTACATTTTTGGAGGTTAGAAGTCCAAAGCAGCATCGAGGGGCTCACGCTAAGGTATTTTGGGCCTGCATTTCTTCTCAAGGGCTCACAGGAGGGTCTGTTTCCTGGCTTCTCCCTTCTAGAGCCTGAGTCCTGGGGCTCATGGCTCCACGTCACGTCACTGCAACCTCTGTCCCCTTCACACATCTTCTCCTAGGACTGTGGCTCTCCTTCCAGAGAAGGACCTTGGTGGTTGCACTGGCCCACTGGGTTGATCCAGGGTCATCTTTGGCTTACTCAGTCTGCAAAGTCCTTTAGGTCTTGTTAGGTCTCATATGCCCAGACTGAAATCAGACCTAGGTCTTGTTGGTGGCCATTTCTACATTCATGTCTACATTCTCACTCACATGTTGCTGTTAATCCTATCTGAGAGCTGAAGACTTATGATGTGGTTACCTGTAACAGATTGCCATCCATCAGGGCAGGGATGTGTCCTACTCTACACAGTCAGGAGGAAAGTGTCAGTTCTCTCTCTCTCTCTCTCTCTAACTTATGTTTATGTGTGTGTGGCTGAGTGTATATATATGGACCACATACGTGCATGCAGGAGCCCAAGAGGTCAGAAGAGGGCGTCACATCCTCTGAAACTAGAGTTACAGATGGTTGTGACCTAGCATGTGGGTGCTGGGAACCAAACCAAACCCAGGTCCTCTGCAAGAGCAGCCAGTGCTCTTAACCGCTGAGCTATCTCTCCAGCCCCCTTTCCCTCAGGCTCTTATCTGTGCCAAGCTTTCATTAAACAGGAAAATTAGAAAGAAAGAAGAAAGAAAGAAAGAAAGAAAGAAAGAAAGAAAGAAGAAAGAAAAAAAGAAAGGGCATCTTTCTTTCTAGAGCTTAGTAGAGAAGCCCTAGATTAACCCCCAGTAATATCTAAAGAAAAAGAGAGGAAAAGAAGAAAAACAACAACAACCAAAATCCAACCATAAAATCCTATAACTGAACATTTGACTCTATTGTGACATTAGAGAACACACATACCTCCTGCCTTTTCCACCTACTGTCTCTACTGCAGTCTCTCTCTTCTGCCACTGGTGTGTGACAGAGCCACAGACAATATTTGTTCACATGAATGAGCGTGGCTGTGTCCCAGCAGAACTCTATTTACAGAAGCAGGTGGTGAGCTGATTTGATCTACGACTCCTGGCTTGCCAAGCCCTGTTACAGAGCAGCTCTTTATATTAAACATGCAATGCGAGCCACATATATAATCTGAAATGTTCTTGTGTCCACAGTAAAAAAAAAAAGCCAGAGGAAACAGATGAAATTAATATATTTGATTAGATGCAACATATTTGAAATATCATCCTTTCAATATATAATCAACATGGAAATGATTGAGCTACCTCACAGTGTTTGTCTGGGACTACGCAACCACAGTCTGGTGTGTTTTATATTCTCCCTCAGTGGAGACCAGTCACACTACAAGTGTTCAATGCCTATGGACAGTGGCTGCTGTTTGAGACAGTTCCTTAGAAGGAACCTTTGTTTTTTCTATTGAAAATTTAGAGGTAGGGGTATAGTTTAGTGGTATAGTATGTGCTTAGCATGTATGAAGCCCTAGGTTCAATCTTTAGCACCAACGGAAGGAGGAAAAGGCTAGGTACATTAAAACTTTAATATTAATAGTTTTCAGTATTCTGTCTGATACTTAGTGGTTCATATAAAACTGTGGACCCATCTTTTTTTTTTTAAGGTTTATTTTTTTTTTTATGTGTATGTGTCCCTGTGGGTATGTGCATATGAGTGCAAGTACCAAGGGGCACAAATCTCCTAAAGCTGGAGTTTCAGGTGGTTGTAAGTCACCTTATATGGGTGCTGGGTACTGAGCTCAGGCCTTCTGCAAGAGCAGTGAATGCCCTTATCTCCCGCCTCTGACCCTGTCTTTTAAATAGATAACACATTTTTCTTTTATTGGGGGGATCTTTTTGAGACAGGGTCTCCTTGTAGCCCCAGCTGTCCTGAAACTCACTCTGTAGACCAGGCTGGCCTTGAGCTCACAGATATCCGCCTGCCTCTACCTCCCGAGTGCTGGGATTAAAGGTATGTGCCACCAGGCCAGTTGTTTATCACTTGTTTTAAAGGGACAGTTTATAAAACCACTCTGGTAGACTGATCCAAGCCTACTAGATTGGCTAAGGTTACAAAAACAAAACAAAGCCTATAATACCACGTGCTGATAAAGATGCAGAAAAGCTAGAACTCTTATGTAATGCTGGTAGGATTGCAAAATGGCACAGCCCTTTCCACAAACAGCACAGAGGACTTTTAACAGTTAAATCCCTATCTGCCGTGGGACCCAGTGAGCCAACCCCTATGCATTTACTGAACAGAAGTGAAAATTTACCTGCAGTTTAAGAGGTCAGTTTGACAAGTTCACATTCTATCTTCTTTTTGAAGAGGAAATACTGGGACAGAAAAGAGACAAGTCTATTTAAGGACGAGTCAAAGCAAGTTCCTCTAAAACATCTTCTGTTTCCTTTAGGAATTGTTTTCATAGAGGGTTCCTCTCAGAGCACAGTGACACAGTCACTGTTTTTGTTACAGTGCATAAACTTATGTGGCTGGATGTTTTTCCTCTCCAGGTTTTAAATATATATATGTTTTAAATATATATATATATATTTAAAAAAAATATATTTTTTTTGGTCTTTTCGAGACAGGGTCTCCCTGTAGTCCCAGCTGTTCTGGAACTCACTCTGTAGACCAGGCTGGCCTTGAACTCACAAAGATCCGCCTGCCTCTGCCTCTGCCTCTGCCTCTGCCTCCCGAGTGCTAGGATTAAAGGCGTGCACCACCACGCCCGGCTTAAATATATATTTTTAATGATTTTTATTTTATGTGTATGAATGTTACACCTGCATGTGTGTAAGGGCGTCTGTGTCATGCAGTGCCTGTGGAGGACAGAAGAGGGTGCTGGGTTCCCTGGAACTGGAGTTATGGATGGTTGTTAGTTGCCATGTGGGTGCTGAGAATTGAACCTGTATTACCTGCAGGAGCAGCCAATGTTCTTAACCACTGAGTGATCTTTCCATCTCACGGTTTTAAAGATTTTTATTTTTATTTTTGAGACAGAGTCTTGCTAAGTAGCCAAGGTTGGTCTCAAGTGATCTTCCTGCTTACGTCTAGAGTACCAAAATTACAGATGTACACCACCAGGCCCAGTTTTCCTCTCCAATTTTGAATGAAAATAATTTCTATGTAAATCTGATGTTTCGTGGTAATGAAGTAGGTGACTCCTCCCTGGTCCTATGCAGTCCACCCAGTGTCAGTTTTTCTATCTGATTTCCACCAAGCAGCCTCGTGGTCTACCCTACCCTTTATGTTATTCGTGGCCGGGCTTGGTCCCATAGCACCTCTGCAGACCATGCTGGCCCCAGGAACAGCATGTGAGGGGACATTGTTGAAGTCCTTGGCAGGGCAACAGGTTCCAGCCTCAGGGAATCCACTGGAAGAGATGATTTCTGATGTCTTTCATGAGCTTGGAAAAGGAACTCTGTTCTAGAAAGAGATCCTGGCCTCTAGATGCTGAGCCTAGTAACAGCTGTGCCTGAAAAGCTTCAGGGACAGAAGAGGCCTGACTGAAGGAGTCCAGCCAAGCCTGACCTTATCCCCGAAGAGGGGGCCAGGAGTGTGGCAGAGGTGGGAAGAAGGGGTGTACTATCCAGGCTTGCCAGCCCTCAGGACCCCACTCTGTTAATTTCTTTCCTAATCCAAGCTTTCCTTGCCCTCCCCCAAAGCCCAGCTGGGGTCCCCAGCAGGCAGAGAGCACAGGAATCATCAGCAGACTTATGGCTGCATCATTCTGCAGAGCGGACCTTCCCAAAGGAACTTGATGGGCTTGGCAGGTGCCCCGGGCTTCCTCCTCTCATTCCTGAAATTATCTCTGGGCAATCAGTGATTTCCTGCCACCCCAGGTCTGTGCTTGTGCAGGCAGGCGTCCTGCTGCTCTCCTTGGGCCAACCTTTGGGGGGTGGGAAGATGTCACGGGCAGTGACAGCATCCAGCCAGGGCTAGAGCAGAGCCTGTCGCCCCTCGCACCATACCACAGGCCTTCCCGCGGGTACAGCCTCCCCTGCCTTCCCTGCAAGCCTAGCTTGGCCTGGCTGGTGAGCCATCTTGGCAAAGGCCCTTCTCCTAGGTCTCAGCTCTCCCTTGTCAGCTATCCTAGAAACTGACTAAGCCTGGGAGGAGAAATAAGGACCAGAGCACTGAGAGGGGGAGACTCCTTTCCTCTCTGGGCTCGTGCCAGTTGGGCCTGGACTGAGTTGAGCTGCAGCCAGCAGAAACCAGGTGGAATGTCCATTTAAGGTCACATGTATGCTGGGCCTGGATGTCAGGGAGGCCTCGGCTCATGGTAGCCGACAGGAACACATGTCCTCCAGCCTTCAGTGACCCTGCTATCATCCCAGGGGGGGCAGAGTGGAACAGTGAGGTGTGAGCAGGGGTCGGAAGAAAGCACAGGGACTAAAGGGGGGGCAGCGAGAAAGGATATGGGGGTGAGGGGGAAGGTGGCTCCTGTTTTCCTGAAGCCCCGTCAGCGGTCTCTGGATGGGCTGGGGGAGGTTAGCACCCTCAGCAGAACAGGGAGGTGATGTACCATGGCTGTGCAGGGAGGTGGAGCTGGGTGTGTTCGGAGCAAATGCTGACATACTTGGACATTTTGAAGGCTCAAGGCTTTTATACTGGAAGATGATGGGAGGCAGACCAGTTTCATGTAATGTAAAATTTCCTGGTTACAAAGCCTCCTGTTGCAGTACGTAGCTAGAAGGGCCACGCCGGTGATGGAGACTTGGGGGAAGATTTTCAGAGCATGGTGCTCTGAGCTACCCTCAGAGGCTGTATCAGTGGCCATCTTTGGGGCTGTAGGATAATTCCTAGAGGTGAAATTTCCGTGGTCAGAGAAGAAGTATTGGCCACCACCCTATGGGCCGTGGTGACAGAAACCTCTCAAACAGTTTATGAATGCCAAACATGTGAGGAGTGGGAGTTCTCACAGGCTGCCGAAAGGGAGGAGGTCTGGGAGCTAAGCGCCGTCCATCATGGTGGGGTCCCTGGGGCTCATTCTCTGCTTCCTCACATTCGGCCCTCCTCTGATGTGACTTCATTCCCAGGCAGCCTCTCTGTGCTGGAGCCCTGAGATGCTTCTCAGCAGCCTAGACACCTGCACAAAAGGAGACTCCCTCTCTGACTCAGGACACCCAAATCCTGGGCTGAGTTTCATGGGGTCATCCACATCTCTTCCTGGAGGGTAAAGGTAGTGTCCACCCAACACAGGGACCGGGGGCAGGAGAAGGGTCCTCCTAAGTCCAGAGCAGGACTGTGCTGCCCAAAGATGGTGCTGGCAACACCACGAGCAGATTCCAACCTTCTCAGTGTGTGACTGCATTCTGTCCTCGGGAAACTCTCAGTGGCTGGAAAGGAAGCTGTGGGAACAGACTCCGGTAGCCTGCTCATGCCAGGGAGAGTCACGAATCTGCCAGTCAGGCCTTGGAAGCTGCTGCCTTCCAGGACCTGCTGGGAGCCTCAGATGGAGAGTGAACCCATGGGCTGTGCAAGCTCTGCCCAGGTCTAGGGAACAAAACAGTGACTGCACAGGGATTACTTCCTATGTGGAGAACACAGGTACAGATGGAGCGGATGACTAAAGAAGCAGGTCGCTGCTGAGGCCATCAGAAGGCTCTCTGGAAACGAGGGGGAGCCTTGAGATAGGCAGAGTGGCTGGAACAGGAAGGAAGGGCCTGGGGTAGATGTTCTCCGCAGGAGACAGTGGAGGGAGGAACGAGCAGTTGGTAACTGGTAACTTCCCACACATAGGTAGACTTGGGGCTGAGGGTCTCCATGGAGGGGTGTGGTACATATTGAAGCCCAAGGGATTGGTTAAGGAAAATAATGGGAAGGGACGGCTCTTGGCTGAGGAGGAGGAGGAGGAGGAGGAGGAGGAGGAGGAGGAGGAGGGTTGGCAGGGAGGGAGGCTATGACTTGACCTTGGGTGGTGAGAAGCCATTGGAGTGGTACTGTACGTGTGGTTCCCTCAGGGCATGGTTAAGTAACTCATGGGGGCCTACAGTAGCAGGTGGAGAGACCAGGTGACCTATGGAGTAGGATGGGTGCTGCAGGGCCGCACCTCTCTTCGCACCTCCCGGCCCCGCCCAGTCTTCCCTTCCCTCTTCTCCTCCTCTCTATTCCCTCTTCCCTTTTTCTCTCCTTGGAGGCTGGGAGCTGCATTCCCAGAAATAGAAGTTGATGGGGAAGTTTTATCCTTGGCACGAGAGACATCCGCTTCACTCCAGAAAACCTAGGGTAAAATAAATCTAATTAAATCTGTTACTGTTCACAGAGACTAGTTTTGTGGGCAATTGACCTGTTTTATTTATTATGTAAACCATCATGAAAACCAAGCTCCATATTATTTATGCTAATGGAGGGAATAGGTAATAAATCCCGCGTGAGGATGTGGGTAGACCAGATGGTGTGGTGGCACTTTGATGGCTGGAGCTGGAGGAACGAGTGCCAGGAGTCGCTCCCAACCCCATGAGAAGGGCTGGAGGTGCTTGGGGGTGGGGTAGAGTCTGGGGGGCACCCTCACTCTCAGCCAATTGCAGAATGCTAATGAGAAGTGGGGGCCTTTCTGGGTCGTCTCCTCCCTCTCCAAGAAGCTCTAAGCTGTGTCATGCGCCTTGGAGAGACGGGAAAGGAATCAGATGGCGTGTCTTTCGTGCACTGTGTCCTAGGCAAGACTGCCACCTACACGGTGGCACTGGATTCCCGTGGCAATTCTGAGAACCAGGTCTTCTTTGTCTCTGGTTTATAGAAAATGGAAACAGTGTGAATGGGGATGTGTGAACCTCAGGTCCTTTCAGGGCTCCTGGGGCCTGGGTAAGAAATCTAGGGGCTGGCAGATGATGGCTCAGTGGGTAAAAAATGCTTGCTGTGTGAGCTCGAGGAACTGAGTTCAGGTCACTTGCACTCTCATCAAATCTGGGGTGGCCATGCATGCCTGTAACTGCAGCGCGGGGTGGGGGAGATTTGGGGAGGGAGGGAAGCTAGTCAGCCTAGCTGGAGAATCATGAGCTTTGGTTGAATGAGAGACCTTGCCTTGAGGGAATAAGCTGGAGAGCATAGGACACTCCATCTCCTCCTTTGAAGACGCATGCGCACACATATACACACACACACATATGCACACACATACACACACACACACACAGAGGAAAATTCTGGGAAGGAAGGGAGTGGACTGAGGGGAGGGGTGGGTAGATTCCTGGGGACTGAATGGGACTTGGAGGAAGGCATGGGGACAACAGGAGAGACAGCAGGAATATGAGGTGGGGATGGGGAACGGAAATAGAATGGAGAGGAAGAGAGGTCACCTCTTTCCCTTGAGAACAACTGGCCTTAGGTTTTCCAGGGAAATAAGAAACGGCAAGAGCAGAGACGTTCTCATGCAGGTGGGAGCGCTTCTCACTGTCAACCGCAGGTGCCTCTCAGGGAAAGCGAAATCAATCCGAGAGTATATTTACCCACCAAGGCTGAGCACACTGCTTTCCCTTCAAAGACAGCAGGAGGAAAGCACAATTCAGGAGGCCAAGAGAAGAACTCGAGATTTCAGTAGCCTTGCAGGTGGGCAGAGGGGGCTACCATCCTGCAGCTGCCTTGCCCAGCCTGCTTGATCCCTGTGGGCAGCACCGGGCAGACCCCAGATGCCAGAGACAAATTCTTGCTTTTCTTGCCTATTTTAGGTCAAAGGGCTCAAAAAGCAGAATTCAGTCCCCAAATGGTTTGGTGTATTTTCAGGACAGTTAAAGAATATGTAGAGGAGAAAATTAGATAGCAAAGACGTGGGGGCTTTTGTGTGGATGTAGAAAGAGTTGGACTTGAACCTCATGTCTGGGAGCCTCAGCGTTTCTGGGGACAGCACTGCCCAGTTCCAGGGCTATCGATGAGGATGAATCAGGGCAGGATACAGGCTTGGGGGAAGTGCTGGTTTATTTAAGTGGGGGTTCAGGGAGACCCCTTTTCAGGTGCCCTCGTTCCAGGAAGTGGATGGGGCAGGGGGTGAGTAGGACTGGACAACGTTCAGTGGTGCTGAAGTTGCAAGAAAGGCCCACCAGAGCTGCAGAGCTGGGATTCATCTGTAGTTAGGTGGCAGGCTGACCTGGTTTGGCCAGGACCAAGGGCATCCTGGGAGGCCGGGATTTGGGTGCTTAAACTGGGACAGTCCTGGGAAAACTGAGATGAACCGGTCACAGTATTCTGCAGCACTTTCCTGCCTGAAGTGAGTGGTTTGGGCTTAGTATCTCAGTGAGTAAGATGGAGACTATCCTTGGTGTGGTATGGTGGATTTCTTTGAGAGTAACTCCTGAAGAAGGTCTCAGGCTGAGAGTAGTAAGTTACCAATACTCCTTCAATTCTTGGAGCAGCTTGGGGGAACACGTGTCATACTTCTAAACCTGGGACAGGGACAGCACGCTGTTGCATCTACTACAGTTGCTGGTAAGTGAATGCTGTCTCCATTGTGATGCAGGCCAGGGTGTTACAAAGAGATGCTCCCTATGCTATCACAACTAGAATCAGCTGCCCCATTTTTTGTTTCTTTTAATTTGTTGCTAAGGATCAGATCTGGATCTTGCACATGCCAGGCAAGGTCTCTACCTCTGAGCCCGACTGTGCCATCTTTTCAGAGCTCCAGGAAGTGTCTTTGTAGCCCTCACCCTGGCTTATTAAAGGGCAGGATCTTGCACCTCTGCTGTAACCCAGAACCATAGCATCTGCACCTCAGGCAGCCGGGAGGTCCTTGCGACAGCCACAGCCTCTAGGAGCAGCACCTTGGGGTGGTGGGACTTCTTAGGTTTTTCAGTGTGGATCTTCTGCTTTCGTTTCCTGATGATCACCGTGCCCTTTCTCTAATCGGAGAGTCCCAGGCTACCTTCCCTCAGATAACTAAAATGATCATAACACAATGATAACAGAGATGATTTACGGAGCTCTTAGTAGTATCAGGCATGCTTCTCATAGCTTTACTTGGAATCAGTCACTTTGACCTCCAGCCATCCTATGAGGGACTTATCCCAGTTATCTCAACTTCCCAGTCAAGAAGCTGAATCCCAGAGAGTTTTTGAAAAGTGGATAGGGCTCACACAACTACAAGGAGGAGAGCTGGAACTCACACCCAGGTGACTTGCTTCCAGAACCTGTGCTCTGGCTTCTAGGTAAATGGCACCACCAGGTGGAGACACCAAAGCCACCTCCACTTGCTTATTTTAAGACCTTGGGGGCCTTAAAACTGACAGGCTGTTCTGAGTCCTCCTGTAGGGTAACAAATTCCCACAAACTTAGTAACTTAGAATCAACACTGTTTTATTGTATCTTTAAATCCAAATAGGGCTGTGCTGGGTGGTTCTTCTGCTCCACCAGGCTTTCGCCCCTCAAGGATGTCTTTAGGGGAATTCAGCTAGTGACTGGCTCGATCTGGAGGCTCCAAGACAGATGATTCTCCTGTGCCTGATATCCTAGGGGCCCTGTTGGGTCCTTCTACCTTTTCTTAGAGTCTTAGAGCAGCCACGTGTGGTCTCTGGCAGTTGGACAGTTCCTGTAGCAATTCAAAGTTCCAAGATTGAGTGTTCCATAAAGGCAGGGGGTGGGATTGTCAACCTCTTAAAGTGTGCATGAAAGTAGCCCAGGGCCACTTCCAACATTTCTTGCAGGTCAAAGGAGTCACCATAGATCGTACCAAAGCAAGTTGGGGGATACCGACTCCATCTCCTAATGGGAAACACATCAAAGGGCTCACTATCATTTTCAATGAACCATGGGACCAAGTCCTGTGTCCTCAGAGCCTTCGTGCTTAGCTGGCTCCCTGCTAGCTCCCAGCCTCCCTGACTTGCCCCTCCTTTTCTGTGTGAGAGTCCCTCTCGCTTCAGAAAACCAACCACCAGGGGCTTTTCTGTCCACAGCCTCTGACTGCTGAGAGTGGGTATGCGGGGCCAGGTGCCTGGCTCTTCGAGCTCCCTCATGCTAATGTCCTCCTCTCCTCTTCCCTCCTTCCTTTTTGTTCTTCATGCCAGATTCTGGGCCTGCAACTTGCATGGCAGCTCTGTCCTGACTCAGCACAGAGCCCTGGGAGAGGAAGGGTAGATGCAGAGGCAGTATAGTGGTCAAAGGAGAAACCTGCCAGGGTGGCCTGGAGGTCAGGTGGCTGGCAGCTGGCAGAGTCAGACTGGGCCCATGTTAATAGTGGCCAAAGGTCCTGCTGGTGGGTGCTCTGATCACACACAGACAGTCTCAGCTCGGCGGCGATGGCGGTGCTGGTTGTGCCTGTCCTAGGTGGGGCGGGGGCTGGGGCCAGCCAGCCAAGCACTGGCTTCTTGCTCTTTGTAGTGCACTGAGGGTGTAACACCCAGGGACATCTAGAGGCCTCAGGATAGCTCTGGCGAGCAGCAGAGTCAGGAGAGCTCAAGGTTGAGGGAGGTGTGTGGGTCCACTGGATTTTAGCCCCCTGGGCCTGCTCTGTTTCTGGAACGTGCCCAGCAGTGTCTAGCAGAGCCTGTGCACGCATGGCATCAGCCACGTGAAAAGCCCTTTCTGTCTCTCTGTTCCCCCTTACCTTTCCATCCCCTCCCACCTCTCAGGCTTCAGCCTAAATATCACTCTCAGGAAATGGTTTTCTATCCACCTTCAATAATTCAACAAATGTTATTGGGCTTCTAATACCCACCAGACACTTTCCTGTGTAAGATCAACTAGAGCTTAACAGGAAGGTAGATGGATCTCTCTCTCTCTCTCTCTCTCTCTCTCTCTCTCTCTCTCTCCCCCTTTCCCTTTCCCTCTCACTCAGGCACAGAGACAGGCCCACACAAACATGCAGATGCAGACCTGGACCAGCACATATACAACCACATATAGTACACAGACACATGGATACACATGGACACTTACATACAACACAGAGATAAATAGGTGTGCTGTTGCTCCAAAAACAAAAGTGGACAGACACACAGATGTACATAGGCCCCCAAACCTGTGGTGGACACTGAATCTGGAGCAGTGGAGAGTGTCGGAGCCTCAGGCTGCCCAGTAGGAATGCCAAGAGGCCTGGAGAAGAGTAGCCGGCTAGTAGGAGCTGTGGTAGATGAGGAAATATGTGTGATGGGGAGCTGGGGTCCTGGGTATGGACAGTGATGAAGAAAGCTCTGGACTTTTAGGTCTCGCTCTGTAGTTCAGGCTGGCCTTGAACTAGCAGCAATAGCCCTGCCTCCAGCCTCTAAATGCTGGGATTACAGGTGCATGTCACCATACCTGGCTGTCTCGGTGAGAAGCTATGGATGGCTAGCAGCGTATGGCACAACTCCACTCAAGCTTCATGCCAGGTCCCTGGCTGCCATGGGGACAGTGGGAGGGAAGCTTGGAAAAGGGAAAACCAGTCACCCAGGCGGACCCTGTGGTGGTTGTGGTCAGAACCAGGCCTGTGGCACCTGCGGTGGAGGAAGGGGCTGGTTTTGGATATGGTATTCAGGGGGAAGCCAGTAGGGTTTTCCAAGGGACTGGAGACAAGAAGAAAGCTCTGGATAGGGGCTTGAGTCACACATACGGAACCACAAAGGATTGGGGCAAAGAGTCTGGGAGAAAGTCCAATAGTGTATCTGGGTGCTGCTCGCCCATGGAGCTGTCTGACAAGCCAATGCCTACCTGAGTCCCAAGTTCACTGGGAGGACTTGTGCTGGGCATCTTTGGTTAATGAAGATGCCCACCACCAAGTCCCTGGATGCAATGTGCAAGGACAAAATATGAAGTGAGAAGAGGTGTGTCCCAGGGCCAGAGCCCCAGAAATCTGGGGTGTCAGTCATCACTAGTTTCCCTAGCTTGTTCCAAGGCCAGAAGAAGTAGAGGCCTTTGGTTAGATTCCTAGAGCTGCTGTAACAAAATGCTTCAAATGAGTGGCTTAAAACATGGTTCTTGGGGCATGAGGCCAAAATCAGTGTCTGCAGGCTGCATGCCTTCCAGATCTAGGGGAGACCCTGCTTCTGGGGCTCCAGGACAGGAATGTGCCTGGAATGGGGTTGGGAGGGTGCTCTGCCAAGAGAACTGGGTGCCAGGAGAAGCTGGGAACATCCTTCTGTGGGGAAACACACCCCCAACTTTTTAACACCTGGGAATGCCCCCCACCTTCTGCAGCCAAGGTGATGAATGCTAATGCTGGTCAGGGCCCTGCTAAGCTGCTATTTAAATAGTCAGGGATTAGTTTTCAAATTGACAAATAGAGTCCATCTGGAGTGCTTGGAGCTGACCCCTCCTGGGCCTGGCTGAGCAAACCCAGTTTAATTAGCCCTGGTGCACAGCCTAGGGCAAAGAGGCAAGGGGGTGTGGCACCCCTCTTTCAGATCTGGCCTGGGCTGGCCTCGGTGGTCTCTCCGTCCCCTGCCACAGCTTTTCATAAGACTAAAGGATAGGTATAGGGGCCTCTTGAGCTCTGACTCTGTCAGCTTCCCCTGTTCCTTTCTGCTCACATAGAGGCTCCTTCACTGCCTCAGGCATTTTTTTCAAACCTGTGTAGGTGTGTGTTACTCCATCCACCCATCCATCCACCCATCCACCCACCCATCCATCATCCACCCATCCACCCATCCATCCATCCATCCACCCATCCATCCACCCACCCATCCACCATCCACCCATCCATTCATCCACACATACATACACCTACCCACTCATATCCAGCTATCCATTTATCTATCATCCATCCATCCATCTACCCACTCATAAGCTATCCATCCAGCTATCCATTCGTATAACATTTATCCATCATTCAGCTATCCCTCTCTCCCTCCATTCATCCACATATCCATCTATCCATCCATCCATGGATCCATCCATTGATATATATGAATGAGTTGTCTTTTAACAGCCTTAACATTAAGTATTTCTCAGTTCAGAGAGTTTCTGGCATAATCACAGACTAAAGAGGTAGATATTGAGGGAAAGTATGGATTTAGTTAACTCATGGTCTCTACTTACTCTTAGAGCTAGCTAGGTTAGATCTACACCATTCATGTAAAAGCAGACTTGAAGGTTCTTCTCCTTAGTGTGCAATCACTTCTGCCTAACCACAGTTATTCTAGAGTATGATGTANTCTGGGCCTGCAACTTGCATGGCAGCTCTGTCCTGACTCAGCACAGAGCCCTGGGAGAGGATGGGTAGATGCAGAGGCAGTATAGTGGTCAAAGGAGAAACCTGCCAGGGTGGCCTGGAGGTCAGGTGGCTGGCAGCTGGCAGAGTCAGACTGGGCCCATGTTAATAGTGGCCAAAGGTCCTGCTGGTGGGTGCTCTGATCACACACAGACAGTCTCAGCTCGGCGGCGATGGCGGTGCTGGTTGTGCCTGTCCTAGGTGGGGCGGGGGCTGGGGCGGCCAGCCAGCCAGCACTGGCTTCTTGCTCTTTGTAGTGCACTGAGGGTGTAACACCCAGGGACATCTAGAGGCCTCAGGATAGCTCTGGCGAGCAGCAGGTCAGGAGAGCTCAAGGTTGAGGGAGGGTGTGGGGTCCACTGGAATTAGCCCCCTGGGCCTGCTCTGTTTCTGGAACGTGCCCAGCAGTGTCTAGCAGAGCCTGTGCACGCATGGCATCAGCCACGTGAAAAGCCCTTTCTGTCTCTCTGTTCCCCCTTTCTTTCCATCCCCTCCCACCCTCAGGCTTCAGCCTAAATCACTCTCAGGAAATGGTTTTCTATCCACCTTCAATAATTCAACAAATGTTATTGGGCTTCTAATACCCACCAGACACTTTCCTGTGTAGATCAACTAGAGCTTAACAGGAAGGTAGATGGATATCTCTCTCTCTCTCTCTCTCTCTCTCTCTCTCTCTCTCTCTCTCTCTCTCTCTCTCTCCCCCCTTTCCCTTTCCCTCCCATCAGGCACAGGACAGGCCCACACAAACATGCAGATGCAGACCTGGACCAGCACATATACAACCACATATAGTACACAGACACATGGATACACATGGACACTTACTACAACACAGAGATAAATAGGTGTGCTGTTCGTCTCAAAAACAAAAGTGGGCAGACACACAGATGTACATAGGCCCCCAAACCTGTGGTGGACACTGAATCTGGAGCAGTGGGAGTGTCGGAGCCTCAGGCCGCCCAGTAGGAATGCCAAGAGGCCTGGAGAAGAGTAGCCGCTAGTAGGAGCTGTGGTAGATGAGGAAATATGTTGTGAGGGGCGATGGGGGTCCTGGGTATGGACCGTGATGAAGAAAGCTCTGGAATTTTAGGCTCGCTCTGTAGTTCAGGCTGGCCTGTAACATAGCCGCAATAGCCCTTCCAGCCTCTAAATGCTGGGATTACAGTGCATGTCACCATACCTGGCTGTCTCGGTGAGAAGCTATGGATGGCTAGCAGCGTATGGCACAACTCCACTCAAGCTTCATGCCAGGTCCCTGGCTGCCATGGGGACAGTGGGAGGGAAGCTTGGAAAAGGGAAAACCAGTCACCCAGGTGGACCCTGTGGTGGTTGTGGTCAGAACCAGGCCTGTGGCACCTGCGGTGGAGGAAGGGGCTGGTTTTGGATATTGTATTCAGGGGGAAGCCAGTAGGGTTTTCAAGGGACTGGAGGCAAGAAGAAAGCTCTGGAAGGGGCTTGAGTCACACCTACGGAAACACCAGGATTGGGGCAAAGAGTCTGGGAGAAAGTCCAATAGTGTATCTGGGTGCTGCTCGCCCATGGAGCTGTCTGACAAGCCAATGCCTACCTGAGTCCCAAGTTCACTGGGAGGACTTGTGCTGGGCATCTTTGGTTAATGAAGATGCCCACCACCAAGTCCCTGGATGCAATGTGCAAGGACAAAATATGAAGTGAGAAGAGGTGTGTCCCAGGGCCAGAGCCCCAGAAATCTGGGGTGTCAGTCATCACTAGTCTCCTAGCTTGTTCCAAGGCAGAAGAAGTAGAGGCCTTTGGTTAGATTCCTAGAGCTGCTGTAACAAATGCTTCAAATGAGTGGGCTTAAAACATGGTTCTTGGGGCATGAGGCCAAATCAGTGTCTGAGGCTGCATGCCTTCCAGATCTAGGGGGACCCTGCTTCTGGGGCTCCAGGACAGGAATGTGCCTGGAATGGGGTTGGGAGGGTGCTCTGCCAAGAGAACTGGGTGCCAGGAGAAGCTGGGAACATCCTTCTGTGGGGAAACACCCCCCCAACTTTTTAACACCTGGGAATGCCCCCCACCTTCTGCAGCCAAGGTGATGAATGCTAATGCTGGTCAGGGCCCTGCTAAGCTGCTATTTAAATAGTCAGGGATTAGTTTTCAAATTGACAAATAGAGTCCATCTGGAGTGCTTGGAGCTGACCCCTCCTGGGCCTGGCTGAGCAAACCCAGTTTAATTAGCCCTGGTGCACAGCCTAGGGCAAAGAGGCAAGGGGGTGTGGCACCCCTCTTTCAGATCTGGCCTGGGCTGGCCTCGGTGGGGTCGCTCCGTCCCCTGCACAGCTTTTCAAGACGAAAGGATAGGGTATAGGGCCTCTTGAGCTCGCGGGTCAGCTTCCCCGGGTTCCTTCTGCTCA
Source organism: Rhizomys pruinosus (assembly GCA_009823505.1). NCBI lineage: Eukaryota > Metazoa > Chordata > Mammalia > Rodentia > Spalacidae > Rhizomys > Rhizomys pruinosus. The sequence continues at coordinate 1,014,163 of VZQC01008434.1, read as the reverse complement.
CAGATAGAGGCCCGCATGCCTCAGGCAGATTTTTTTCAAACCTGTGTAGGTGGTGTGTTACCCATCCACCCACCATCCATCCACCCATCCACCCTCCCATCCACCCATCCCATCCACCCATCACATCCTCAGCCACCCCATCGTCCACACCTCACCAGTCCACCAGCCCTCCATCCATTCCCCACCATCCAGCCAGCCACACCTCCTGATCCCACCATTTCCATCCATTATCCACCCACCCACCCCACCATCCCAGCCACCACACCACCATCCACCCATCCACCCTACCATTCAGGTCATTCTATTACATCCAGGCTACCACCCAGCTCCCCACACCTGGCCCCCCCACCCATCCACCCATCCATCCATCCTCCATCTCATCCACTCCATCCTCCATCACCCATCATCCATTCATCCACCCGCTCACCCCAATCGTACCCTACCAGTCATCCACCCATCCACCCCCATCCACATCCATCCCCACCCAATTCCCACCCACCCATACCCTCCACCCACCCAACCCATCTCAATACTAGTCCACCCCTCCACCCCATCCATCCATCCATCCATCCATCCATCCATCCATGGGTCAAGTAACTACTGAGACCCATGGTTGGCGGTGCTTTTTCCTGACACACAAGTGACAAAAGCTCTGTTACCTTTACCCTGAAATTTTGGTCCATAGGTAAGCACCAGATATGTCTGACAGTCCCATACATGTATATTTAATTGTAGATTAGTGCTCAGTGCTGGGCGAGTGGCGACTTGTGGTTTGTGGAGGTGGGATGCACACAGTCAGGGGAGGCTCACCAGGAGCTGGCATTTGAGCTGAGATTTGAAGGGGGCTGGGAGGCAGCCAGGTGAGAGTGTTGAGCATGCAGATACATGTGTGCACACCTGCGTACAGGAGGGGAGCATGCTGAATGCAGCTGGGAGGTGAGTGAGCACCCTGCCTGTGCACCCAGCTGGGGACCAGAACCAGGCAAGGCCAACCCAGGACGGGGCAAGAGGAAGGGCTTCGTGATCTCCAGTCCATCTCAGTCTGGAAAGTACTAGAAATTCTTGCAGACTTCAGGCAGGGCCTGGGTCAGATTGACATTTTAGAGATCTGTCTGCTGCAGTGCTGACCTCTAGCCCGTCCCTGGGGGAGTCCCTTCCCCTATCCTTGCCTTCCTATGCCTGGGGCCCTGCTTGTATGGTTAAGTAGAGACTTAACTTTTCAGCCCACCTTTGAGCTCACTCACTGTGTGTTAGATGAAAATCTGAGTGAGCCAGTGTAGGAAGAGCCTCTCAGCTCATGGGTTACCTCTGTGATAACCATAGTCTTGACAGAGCTTGGGAGCTCACATTTACCCACTCTTTCCTCGTCCATAGACCTTTCATGGACGCCTGCCATCTCCTAGTCCCTTAGGATGGTGGTATGCTTACAAACAGTTAACATCAGGATCTCTAAGGGGGAAAAAAATCTCCACTTGTGGTATTGACCAATTCAGTCACCTTGCCCACATGGCCAGTGGAAACTACATAACTGACATGGCAGAACGCAGAGCTGTGCATGGCTATGCATAGTCCATACTTGGGAGCTGCAAAAGCCTGCTCCACCCTCCTTCTTCCTGTAACCAGAACAGAAGCCCATGGTCTGAGAAACATGTTTGGCCTGAGGTTGATCTGCTGGCTAGGAGAAGTGACACGGTCAAGTTCAGAGCCCAGGCTCCCAGGTTGGAACCTGGTCTTCTATTACTAGCTGTGTGACTGTGGGCAGGCCACATCTTTGCCTGGTGGCAAAGTATCCTCATCTTTGCTGGATGGGATGTAGAAGCCCTCCCCTCCCCCCAAAGGGTTGGGATAAGGCCAGCTTATAAAGCACTTAGGATGGTGTCTGGCCTTTGTGAGCATACTACCAGGATCAGGTACCAGGAGATGGCAGCTGTCCACGAAGTGTCAATGGGCAGGGAAGGAATAGGTACACGTGAGCCTCTAAGCTCTGCCAAGACTGTGCTTATCCCAGGAGTAACTCATGAGCCTAGAGGTCCTTCATACACTTGCTCACTCAGACATTCATTCAAAAATGAGTGAGCTCCTAAGTGGGCTGAAAAGTCAGATACCCAGTCACACCATCTTGTGGGGCCTCGAGTATCAATAGCAATGCAGCCCTCTCCCCGCTCTGGGCACTGCCTCCAGGTCCAGCCCCTCTCTCAGCTCAGCCAGCTCTTCTGGTGCTCTCTTGATCTCTAGAAGGATGCCCTGGGCATCCTCTGTACTGTCACCAGCAGCTGGAGATATCTCATTCTCTGTGTCCAGGTTTGGAGCCAAGATCTGGTTCTTCACAGGAAGGACTCTGGAAATCCTGAAATGGCCCAAACCCCAATCATTCAAATTCTATCAGGAGAATGTTTTTTTTTTTTTAATTTTTTAAAATTTTATTTATTTTTCTATGTGTATGAATGTACTGTCTGCATGTAGGTTGGTGCATCCATGTCATGCAATGCCGCGGAGGTCAGAAGAGGGTATCAGATTCCCCTGGAACTGTAGTTAAAGATGGTTCTCAGCCACCATGTGGGTGCTGGGGATCGAACCTGGGTCCTCTGTGAGAGCAGTCAGCGCTCTTAACCACTAGGCCATCTCTCCAGCTCCAAGAATGGGTTTTATGCCAAGTTATTATTCAATATTGTTTTGGATGGGCTGGTGAGATGGCTGAAGGAGGAAAAGGCACTTGCCACACGATGACCTGAGTTGGAGTCCCCGGAACTCACTCAAAGGTAGAGGGAGAGAACCAACCCAATAAAGTTGTCTTCTGAGCTCTGCATGCCTGCCTGCCTATACATATACCATACACATACAGGCACACACAATAAGTAAAGTTTAGAAAGAATTTTTAGTTGCAACAGATTAAATATGTTCAGTTTTATGAGATGGACACCCTCTAAAAATACTGAAAAGTCCTTGTCCCACTTAGGACATGAACAGGAAGGAACGGAACCTGTGGGACGTGTGAGAACTCAGAGCAGACAGGCCAGTTGAGCGTCTGTGCTCATGCATCTCTTCGGAGAGTCAAAGGGCAGAAGGAGGACATGGATGTTTTAAAAGAACTTAAAAGGGATTATTATTTACTTCTACGGATTTGTACAGGACAGAAGCTATTTGGAAATCTTGGCAAGTCACTGTGTGGCGAAACATTTGTAAAGTATGGACACATGAGGGGAGCCGTAGGGGTGGTGGCAGGGCCTATGGCCACCACCTGGCTTCAAGAAGCAGTTGTGGGGGGGGTTGGTTAGGCCACCTGGATGCTGCAGCCAATCTCCCTCCATATCCTGACCTGGACACAGGGCAGTGTGTGACAGAACTTGGAGTCAGGGGTCATCTTGCCCTTGAAATTCCACCTGTTCTTCTTTCAGGATTGTCACAATTCCCAGTGGTCAAAGTTATAAGAAGGCGGCAGGGCTCTCTAGGAGAATGTCTCAAGTGTGAATCTCTGCAAATGGTTCTCAAGACCCCTGCCGGGCTTGGCCATGTAGCAGCCACTCTGCCATGCTTCAGGACACAGGCAGGAGCTGGCTGTGGACTGAGAAGGTGGCAGTTGGCACAACAGAGGTGCGGCTGGCTGGGCGGAGGCTAGGCTCCCTGACAGGTTTGCATTCTGCCTGGTGATTACCCATTACTCCCGTCAGTGCCTGATAAACCGTTATCACGGAATTATCCGCTGCAGTCTCCGAATCAGTATGAAATCCATTACTGTCCGTCAAGCCCTGTGGCTAACAGGAAAAACCCAGCAGCTGCCCGGTGCCGGGCTTGGACAGATCCGCTATCTGTCTATTACTTCAGCAATCATACCTGGTAATGGAATCTTGGATGGGAAATGACAAGAAGTCCCAGGACGTGTCATTGTGATGGGCAACTGGTGGGTGTGGCTCAGTGGCTGGTTCTAGAGTGTGGAGTTTACCCAAGGGGTCAGTCATCCCACACCAGCCACAATAGCTGTAGGGAAGCCATTCACCGTGGCTCATGAGCAGATTTCCAGTACAAAGCTAGACAAACACGACTGAAAGGAAGGATGGGATCATGGATGGACGGGCGGATGGATGCATAGATATATGGACAGATGGAGAGACCCATGGATGGATGAATGGATGTTTGGACAAATGTATTCATATGTGGATGGATGGAGAAATGGATGCATTCATGGATGGATAATGAATAGGTGGATGATACAGATGATTAAATAGGTGAATGGATGAAGAGATGGATAGGTGGATGGATAGACAAGCAGATGGGTAGTTGGGTGGATAGATAGTTGGATGAGAAATGAAAGGGTGGAAATATGGATGAATAGACAGAGGGGTGGATGGATGGGGGACAGATGGACAGGTGGATGGATGAGGGACAGATGGGCAGGTGGATGGATGGGGACAGATGGACAGGTGGATGGATGGGGACAGATGGGCAGGTGGATGGATGGGGGACAGATGGACAGGTGGATGGATGAGGGATAGATGGATAGGTGGATGGATGGAGGACAGATGGACAGGTGGATGGATGGAGGACAGATGGACAGGTGGATGGATGGGGGACAGATGGACAGGTGGATGGATCGGGGGACAGATAGGTGGATGGATGGGGGACAGATGGACAGGTGGATGGATCGGGGGACAGATAGACAGGTGGATGGATGGGGGACAGATGGACAGGTGGATGGATCGGGGGACAGATGGACAGGTGGATGGATGGGGGACAGATGGACAGGTGGATGGATTGGAGGACAGATGGACAGGTGGATGGATGGGGGACAGATGGACAGGTGGATGGATGGGGACAGATGGACAGGTGGATGGCTGGAGCCCTACACCGTATTCCAACACAGGCTGTGGGAGGTATACCTCGCACTGTTCCTCAGTCTCCTCTCCCAGGCTTCTGTCCTCATTCACGAGTTGTCTGCCATGCAACCTCCTGCCAGCTTGGGTACTGCAGCCGGACGGAGCTGCCTTGAAGCCCAGCTCTGCATCACCCAACTGGAGCCAATACATGTAGGCTCTCTGTCCTGTAAAGCAAGGCAACACTAGTGTAATAGTGCTTGGTTGATACTCTGCTGTGCTGGGTGGCCAGGGAGCTATCTGTCATCTTGTCCCTTCCTATCTAGGACCCATAGTGATGACAACAACCTGTACCTCCAGAGTGAACTGGCTTGGGGACCCTCCTGAACCCAAACCCTGACTCTGAGGCATATTGTAACCAGACCAGGTACATTTTTTTCCCTATACTCTTTCCATGGCTGATCTGTGAAGTGGGTGAACAGTAAGAACCTTATGGTACAGTCAGGGGGATTTATGGACAGCTTCCTCTTCTATCTCATTTTTAATCTTTTCCCCCTTATTCCCTCTGCTTCAGCCACACTGGATCCTTGTTCTCTAAACATGCCAGGCCCACTCCACCCCCACCCTCATACACACCTCAGGGCCTTTGCACCTGCTGTTCCCTCTACTTGGAATGCTTTCCCCAGATGTCCACCCGTTTGGCTCCTTCAACTAATACAGATCACCCATTTCTGTGAGCCTTTTCCAGCCACTGGTTTAAAGCAGCAATCCCCTGTTCTTCCTCCGTAGCTTATCATTCAGTTTGTTCTCTCATCCGAATTTACCTCCTATAGAAGGGAGAGTTTTTAGTCTCTTTGATTTGATACTTGTGTTTCTGGCTCATAGTAGGCACTAAATGCAAGTACTAATGAATGAATGAGTGGTAGGGATAGAGCACACAGGAAGGCACTAGATTGCCAGTCTCTTGATGATCACAGATCTTCCAAATTTGACATCACCTTCTCCTGCTTCCCAGCCCGTGTCAGCCAGCAGCCTTGCTCTCCTGTGAGTGGGACAGAGCTCGTCTACCTCCAGCTGCGCTTTGTCTCTTTGCCCCCTGTTGCACAGGACCGACTCTCAGCCAAACTGCCGCCATCTTCAGTTCAGCTGTGCCTGCTTACAAACGATCGTCCCAGCTGGGTTTGTTGACTGTTGACCTTCCTTCATAGAAGGAGGGCTGGGGACAGTCACAGAGCTCTTACTTGGATGTCCACCCATCCCTTCAGCAACTGTGTCCTAATCACACATGGGACCTCATGCTAGAGTATACAATCTGGGGAAAAGTAGTGGAAGGCTCTGTGTACACAGTCATGCTGGGTACAGACCTGCCAATGTGGTGCTTTAAGAACACCCACACTCCTGCCCCTGACTGCTCACCTATTGATCTGTGACCAAGCCTAATAAACTCATTGGTTCCCAATCATGATCTTCAGTGGACTCAAACTTTGATTTGACATGGGGACCTTGTAAGGAGAGGAATAGACATTTCCTAGCCACTTCTATGAAGATAATTCTTTTTTTTTAAATTTTTTATTTATTTCTGTATGTATATGAATGTACTGTCTGCATGCAAGTTTGTGCACCCGTGTCGTGCAATGCCGCGGGGGTCAGAAGAGGGTCTCGGATTCCCCTGTAACTGGAGTTCTCCTGGAATTGGAGTTTCAGACGGTTCTCGGCTGCCATGTGGGTGATGGGGATCGAACCCGGGTTAAGACACCCCCTGTGGCCCCGCCTCCACGAAGCAGACGGGATGGGATAGGTGAATCGACACCTACTTTCCTTTCCTAATTCAAAGCTTCCAGGGGACTCCCATCGCAGTGGTTACAGGTCTGATCCTGTGGGGCACCAGCGGTAGAAACTTTTCCAGGCTTCCTGCCTGGTCTTCTCTGACAGCCATCTCCTCTCTGTGCCCTCCGACTGGAATGCACTGCACCCCAGGTCCCCACAGGCTGGCTCCTTCCCACGGTTGGGTTCCTGAGTAGAAGCACATTCATTCCCTTGGCCATCAGTTTCAGTACTCTCTCCAGTGAGTCCTTCCTCTGATTCCATGGACTGACCACAACACACATTCATTTTGTGGGCTTGTTTTTATATTGTCCCTGTCTCCCATAAATACGTTCTTCAGTGACAGGGGCTAATGGATCCAGCTCAATGCTAGATCCTCAGTGCCTGATAAAATGTTGAAATATTGAAAGAGAGTGAGGAAAAGGATGGGAGGGAGGAAGAAAAGATGGGAGGAGGGGAAGGAGAAAGGAGGAGAATAAAGACGGGTGAGCGGAGAGAGGAAGAGAATTCCTACCACCATCCCATGTGCTCAGTAGACTGGTACTCCGCCTGCTGGGTTCCTTGGCCTCTGGGTCACTGAGTATCTCCATGGCAGCCACCCCATGCCTTGGACCTTCTCGTCGCTCAAAACTGATGCAGCTTTGAATTCTCAGCTGTCCGTCCCTTTTGCCTGTGTCTCCTGTCCTGTAAGTGCCCCTTTTAGTGGTTCGGTGGACATAATGGGCTGTGTGATCCTAGGCAGGCACCTGACTCTTCTGAGCTCACTTCCTTCCTTAGGCAGGGGTCTGAGGATGTCTGTCTTGCGGTGGTGGCTGCCAGGCTGAGCCTATGAATGCACATGGAGAGCTTTCACAGGTGCTTCACATGACGTCCTAGAGATCCTACCTTCCAACTAGCAGCTCAGCACAAGCTCTCCAGGCCTGGCACTCAGGCCTATGGCCTCCAGGTTGCTACCTCACCCCCTCTCCTTCCCACTCAGCCTAAAGCACTGGAGGGTGTCTCCTGGTCACCTGGTCACTGGCACCCTGTACACTTCCCCCGGCCTGCCTCTCTCATGCTAATAGAGCCCATCCCCACATGGATTCCTGTAGTCCACTCCTGTCATCAAGTGGCTTTGCCACCTGAACAATCCACCCCACCCCGGGCACCTATCCGTGTGGTCCTGGGTCTCAAGGGGCAGTGGGAATAAGGACTAGCCCTTTGCCTATGTCAGCTGACTTTCAACAGTAGGCATGGGGGGCTTGGTATTTGCCCCCCCAACCTGTGCTTCCTCTCTGATACCTCCCTGGCCTTCCTGGCCTCTGTGGTGACAGACACTGCTCCACAGGGTATTAGGTACCACACATCTGGCTTCTCACTCCTGCTGTGACTTGTTGAAGCGCAGGGTGGTGTTTACTCAGTGAGTCCTCTCTTCACGACCAGACCTTGGTCAGTGTTTCCTCCGGCTGCTCCACCTTGCTTGCCTCTCCTGCCCTATGTGCCCGACAGAGTGGTGACTGTTCTGGCTCTATCCAGCCCACTGTCCCAGGCCACTCTGCCCAGTCTGTATTGTGGGATAGTTGCCACTAGATCAATACCCAGTTGTGTTCCCAATCTGTTGTGTGACACTATTCCTGGGGAGACATGAACAAATAGATGCCTATTCTCCCCAGAGGGGAAGAATTGACAGACAAAGGCCCAACGTGGTGAACCAATGAGTTTTAATCAGGTTACTTATAGGAGAGTGGGTGAGGGGTCACTCACAGGAGCAGAAACGACTCAGACAGCTGCAACACCAAAACCAACCCCAGCACAGGTGACAGCTCACCAAAGGTGGAAAATTAGAGTGCACCGTGCCAATTAGTAGCTGCTTAACAGGTTGGACAGTGGCTTTCCCAGGTATCTCAGTTATCTGAGCCTCTTCCGGGTAGCTCAGCTGGTCTCTACTTCTACGTAGTTTTTCTTGCTTGAGAGTGTCTCTCAGCAGTCCATAGAGCTTATATAGCTAGGGAAGGGAGGGGCCTACTGAATCTGGTCAGATTCAGGGACTTCCTGAAGCTACTGAGTTGCTTACTTCCTGAGCTTTACCAGTATCCCTGCCGGATGGATGTTCTGTCTTCCCTTAGAACATTTTGTGTTTTAATGAATCCCTCTTCAAGGTAGAATGTTTCATCTCAGAAGAAACTGCTATGCAATATCACTTCCGAGACCATTCCCTGTTAACACTTTCAGATCATACCCGTGTGCTCTTTCACACACACAATTAACTGCAAAGACACTAATGGGAACAGTCTTGGGTGCAGGGCAGGAGGGAAAGCAGAGTGAAGTCAGGTTAGCAGCCGGGATTCTTGGCCTCCATGGAAGAAAGAGGATTGTCCTGCCCTAGGAGCTGGGAGACCTGAGCACCCAGAGCTGCCCAGCTGGGCCAGCGTCAGGCTGGGGGACATCACTCCATTGGCAAGCCTGGCCTGCTTTGGGAAGATGGGGTGGATGAGGCTGCATTGTGTCCAGCGATGGCAAGAAGGACCTGACCAACAAGGTCCAGCCTTGGCAGGGGCAAGCTATTGGATCAAACAGGAGGGTTCAGGCCAAGCTGAGCAAGCATGCAAGCACATCCTTGTGAGGATGCAGGCTAGTACCTGGGCAGGGTCAGGCAGCCATCCAGAAGACAGGGGCTCATGGCCATCAAGCACTGGCATGGGTGGCCACTGGGCCCTCATCCCAGTGTGAGGCCTGCTGCCATCATCATCTCATTTCACAGATGAGGAAATCAGGGCCTAGGAGTGTGAATGGTGTGAGGTATGGAAGGTTGAAAGGGGGGCTGGGGCAGCTGGCTCTAGAGCATACCTGTGTACCCGAAGAACATCTGTATACATACAGACATACATGTGCATCCTTAGACACACCTGTGCACTGACAGTACACCTGTGCATCCACAGACACAACTGTGCACTGACAGTACACCTGTGTATCCATAGACACACCTGTGCATCCATAGACACAGCTGTGCATCCAGAGTACACCTGTGCATCCATTGACATACCTGTGCACACAGAGTACACCTGTGCATCCATAGACACAGCTGTGCACCCAGAGTATACCTGTGCATCCTTAGACACACCTGTGCACCCAGAGTATACCTGTGCATCCAGAGACACAGCTGTGCACTCAGAATAAACCTGTGCATCCCTAGACACAGCTGTGCACCCAGAGTACACCTGTGCATACATAGAAACAGTTGTGCACCCAGAGTATACCTGTGTATCCATAGACACAGCTGTGCATCCAGAGTACATCTGTGCATCCATAGACATAGCTGTGCACTCAGAGTACACCTGTGCATACATAGACACACCCGTGCATCCATAGACCCAGCTGTGCACCCAGAGTACACCTGTGCATCCCTAGACACAGCTGTGCACTCAGAGTACACCTGTGCATCCATAGACACACCCATGTATCCATAGACACAGCTGTGCACTCAGAGTACACCTGTGTATCCATATCCATAGACACACCTGTGTACCAAGAGACACACATGTACCTAGAGCCACTCCTTTGAGCATCTAAACCCAGAAGATGTTCCCTGGCTCTGGCCCACCCCTGCACCCCTTGGAATGTCAGCATGGCTGAATTCACAGGAGCAGAAGAGGGGTCACAGGTAGGGGTACCCAGGAGCAGCTGAGCAGTCTTCAGACCTGCTGGGCCCCATGGAGATTCCAGGCCCAATTAGCAGTTTTATTAAAGACAATTGGATTAGAGGCCTCTGCTGCCAGTGTTGAGTTGGCTCAAGCCTGGGGGAGCTAAATCCTTCTCGTCCACCCTGTGCCCCACTCAATCAGCTATCCATCCTTGGCTGCCACACTCTGGTTGTCAGCTTTTCTTCTGCCCACCCTCTCCTCTGCACATCCCTAGGACAGCATTCTGCGTCTTGGCCCCTACCCAGGAGGCATGGCTCCCAGCAGGTCCTTGTCTGAACCCAGAAGAGCAAGGTACTTCACCCACTGCCCTTGAAGCAAAAGAGGGGATGGCATCTCCCCAGATTTCCAGCTCCCTGCAGGGGAGCTGTGGGTACACCCCTTGGCCAGCTCACTCCATGACTGACTTACTCCACGGCCAGCTCCCCTGTGACTCCCTTTCTCCAGGCTCCCGTACTTGTGTTACCCTGTCTGGTCCACTCTTCCCCAGCCCTTGGCATGGCTAGAATCTGCCACTCTTCAGTTCTGTGCTTAAATATCATCTCTTCACCCCCCCTAGAACACTTCCCAGATGAATCTTTTGATCAACCTTGCTTGTTTGTCATTAGGTCTTATCCCAGTAGAAACTGTCTTGTTCGGCATTTACTGGACAATTCAGTGAGTTCCACAACAATCCTGTGATACTATCATGCTATCCCCATTTTGCAGATTTGGATTCTGAGGCACAGAGAGGTTAACTTTCCAAGCTAACACAGCAGGTTGGTAGTGGGATTGGGTATGAACTGACTGCCCATTGATACAGAGCTCCTGTTCTTTTCTCTGCCAACTTGAAGAGTCTTTTTTTTTTTATTGGTGCTTTGTACATTTCATACATCATTTTCCAATTCAGATCAGGCATATTTCCCTTTGTCTTCCCCCCTACCCCCACCCCATCCCAGATCATGCATTTTGCCATAACTGTCCTGCATCTTTCTCTCAGTTTTTTTTTCCATTTTTTAGCTATAAGTGATGATCCATGAGTACAAGCATCCTTCATATGAAACCAATTTACAGGCTGTTGTGCTCAAACCCCCACAGCCCCACCATCCAGCAGGGGGTGAGGGGTTGTATGTTCAATCAAATTGATCAAATGAGTGTCCAGACTACATTGCTGTAGTTTCACCATTCACCCCAATCGCAGCCCTTACATTCTACCACGCCCCCTCTTCCGCAGATTGTTCCCTAGGCTTAGGAAAGGGGCACAGGTGGATGAGAAGCAAAACAGTCCACTCTCTCTGGAGCTGTTGTCTTGGACTCTGGTCAATTCTGGCTGTTTCCTTTCATGGGCTGACAGTTTGTCCAGGAATAACCTTTCGATCCTATTAATGAAGCACAAGAAGTTAGATATATAGGTATTTAAAGAGCACTAATAGTTATAGTTGGTTACTTTGGTATAGACACATATGTTTGGATGATATGTTAATCCATGAATTACATTTTTTCCCTGTTTAATATGACAGGGTCTTACTGTGGCTTATAACATCTCCTAACCTGTAGAGGCTGTAAGCTTGTGGCATCAGCCATGGGTTATTCCTCCAAGGAGAGAGCCAATAACCAATTAGGTTTGGGATATACAGGCATCTGGCTGCCTCTGCTGCACAGTATTTCCAGGCAGGCGGGGTGTAGCTGGTGCTGACAATGGAGTCTTGCTTGACTCAGGGAGACCCGTATTTGCTTTATTGGTTGAGTGGCCTTTGGTAACACTCTCTGGTATTCCAGAGGCCATCTGTACACTTGCATGTGTGGTCTCAATACATCTTTCCCACGTTAACTTCAGGTCTTCGGCAGCAGGGCCTTATCACCTCTCTTCTTGCAGGTATCCCAGTTTAGAGGCAAGGATCCTTTACCTTTTGTGGGGCCTTGGATCTCCTGGCCAACATCTCCCTGGTAGAATAATCCATTGCTGATGTCAGAGCTCTTGTATTAATATATTTTGCTTAAGTGCATACCTTAAGGACTTTAGTATTATATTTGGTTCTGAACAGAGGATAATCCTTTTCACAGTTCTTATGCCTATTAGTCAATTAAAGAAGGCGGTTTTACTGGTTTTATAAGAGATTACCTCTATAATAGTTGTCTCCAATTTACAGTTGGAGAGCGACCTCATCATCATCATATTTCTCCTTGTTCTATGGGGGGGAGGCAAGAAAGTCTCTCATATCAAAACTTTTGCGTCACCTAGAAGGTAAGTTTCATTAGGACTCATTATAAATAGTTGTTACAAGAAGGATAGCTTTTTTTCCTTTCGATGTTCAGATAGGTCAACCTTTCAGTTGGTACTTTCTGGTACATCCTACTCAATGCAAAGCTGTATCTTTTCTTTCTCAGCCATTAAGTTGGTGACATTTTGTCTTGTTGGGACCCACAAATCTTTTCCCATAGTTAGTTTTAGGATTTGAATTGCAAGGTTTTTGACAAAAAGGTTTCATGTCTATCTGTATCCCCCCCCCTTTTTTTAAACCCATGAATCTCCAGAAGACAATGAAGAGTCTTTTTTTAAATGACCCTAGGGTCCTGGCGAGGCTCTGCACACACAGCTTCATTTGCACTCAGTACACGCTTACCTGCTTCCATCTCTCCAAAGCAAAAGTCAGGTTGCATGCCCAGCACAGGCAGGCTGGAGCAGCGGAGCAGGGGAAGGCACTGGTCTTCAGATCCCCATCCTGCCAACCCGGAGATGTCCTCGTGTCCACTAGTAGCATACTGTAGTACACTCCCACCTGCTGCAGATATTAATTTGGGGGTTTATAGAAAAATCCATACGGCGTGAGTTATACAGGGCAGCGGTCGCAGGGAGAGCCACAAAATCGATAGTGAGAGATGGCCCTATTTCACAGCTTCTGTAAATGGGGCTGCTGGGCTGCACGGGGGCAGGTGCAGATGGGAGGAGGTCAGCAGGCTGCCTGGCTCTGCCGGGCATCACCACGGCCCTGGGAAGGCCGGTCCAGCCCCTGCTGAGCTGATTTGTATTCTCCCTGGCCACTGTCAAAGGGCTTGGTAAATATTTATTAACACTTCTGGAGGCTGGAGAGCCTTCTTGGCAGCAGCTCCTCAGGTGGCCAGGCTGTGGTGGAGATGTTCCCGCAGCAAGGATCCCCAGCAAAGGCCATGTGGTCCTGGATCAAGGCCGCAGCCACATGGATGATAGAGGTTTCAGGTCACAGAGGGGTCTGAAGTCTCCAAGCTGTGGCTGATCATCTCACAGATGACAAGGTCACTGCCTTGAGTCTCTGGTCCAGAGTCAGGCATTGGGAAGAGCAGCCTGGCCCGACAGAAATATGGTGTGAGCCATCGAGGCAAGCCACGTGTGTCACTTTAAATTTCCTAGTAGCCACATTGTAAAACATCAGAAGGAACAGGTGAATGAAATGTAAGAACATTTTTCTCTTAACTTCCTCTACTCAGTTTATTGTCAGTGTTGGGGGAGTTTCCCATTACTGATGTCTGAAATATCAGCTTAGAAAGAGAAAAGATTTGGAATGGGGATGTGTCTCAGTTGGCAGAGTGCTTGCCCAGCATGAGAGAAGCCTTGAGTTCAGTTCTCAGCACCACATAAATCAGGTGTGGGTGGTGTATGCTGGTGACCTTACCTTTGAGAGGTGAAGGCAGAAGATTACAAGTTCAAAGCTGTCCTTGGCTACATAGTGAGTTTGAGGTCAGTTTGAGACATGGAAAAACTGCCTCAAAAAAAAAAATCATGCAGTTTCTTTGGGCTTACAGTTTGGGAGGTTGCGGGCATGATATTCTGGGTCTCTTTCAGGCCCAGGATGGGGGAAAGCATTTGGCAGGGTGACACTCTTCCCCTCAGGGCCTGAAGTAGAAGAGAATGAGGTCCCACCATCCCCCTTGAGGACTTTCCCCAGTAATCTGAAGACCTCACATGAGGCCTTGCCTCTTAAAGTTTTGACCACTTCCCAACAGCATCTTGCTGGGGAAGGAACAAGCCTTCAGCACACAGACCTGTGAGGGACGTTTAAGATCCAGAATCTAGCAAATATGTTAGTAAAGTCAAAACTTATGCAGACATTTTACATTCCTTCTGTTATGTTAAATCTTTGAACTTGATCACATCCAAATTTAGATTGGCCACATCTCTAGTGTGCAGCAACCACAAGCGGCTCTTACGTCGTAGGACATGTAGAAAAACACTACTTGGGACTCATGTCTGTGCTGAAGGCCACACTATGGCCAGGTCCAGGCTGGGTAGCAAGGTGGCAGGGTGGTATTGCTTGCCACAGACATCCATTTTCCTGGGTACAGAGCAGGATGGTGTTGCCCAAAGCCTGCTTCAGGGGAGGGGGGGGTCATATGATTATTCTGTTCCGTTGTTCTGTATGGTTCAGAGAATGAGCTAAGGCAGCTGTGGTTTTGCTTTTGAATGGGTGACGTCATTAAGTGTATAGCAAGCAAAAGTTAAAGAATAAAGAGCAACTAGCAGATCGAGAGAGGTAGCAAATCCATAGTTAAGGATTATCAACTTGGGCTCTTACAACATCCATCAGAGACAACAGAAGTAGCCTGATTTAGAGAGCAAACAAAAGATAACATTATCAAGTTGAGCCTTATAAACTTCCAGCCGAAATCAACCAGGGAAGCCAGTTGGAGCTCACAATTGAGAGTCTCAGGCAGAACAGAGTGTCTCTTCTGGTGAGGTTTCCAGGTGAAAGAAGATAGAAGCAGGCAGATTTCATCAAATTGGATGCTCACACCATTCAGCAGACTGGGGAAGCTGAGGCAGTCAGTCAGAGTTCCTAATACAGCTTTCTCTCCATGATGAACTTCCCACGGCTGATTTCTCTTTCCCATTGTAGGCACCTTCGTATCACAGGATAGACAATAGTTACATCTGGAGCTCACCAGTTTGGCTAGACTGGCTGGCCAGCAAGCCCCAGGGAGCCTCCTGTCTTGCCTCCCAGTGGTGGGATTACAGGAGCATCATATAGCACCCAACTTCTTACGTGGGTGCTGTGGATCTCAACTTGGGTCTTCATGCTTCCATGGCAAACACTCTACCTACAGAGCCATTTCCTGAGCTCCAATGCATGGAGCTTTATGAGGATGCTATTGGCTATGCTGACCTTTACTCTGACACAGAGGCCAACGATGGTCCAGGTGGTGGCTGCTTGGCAGCCTGAGTCTCAGAGGAGGATGCTGGGGACCTGTGGGGTGTTCATGGCAGGAGCCAGAAGCAGGCCTCTGGTGTCCTAGGTCCCCAAGCACTTGGAACTGGTTATTATAACCCATGGCCTGGTCTCTGTTCTGTTGTGAACAGATGGTTGGACAAGGAAGTGCTAAATGGTACCTTCTAAAGCCAGGCGCCTGGATTCCAATAAGCTCAGTGAGGACCCCGCTGCACCATTCTTCTTCTTTTTTTTTTTTTTTTGTCTTTTCGAGACAGCGTCTCCTTGTAGCCCTAGCTGTCCTGGAACTCACTCTGTAGACCAAGCTGGCCTTGAACTCACAAAGATCTGCCTGCCTCTGCCTCCCAAGTGCTAGGATTAAAGGCGTGCACCACCACGCCAGGCTTGATTCTTCTATCTTATAATGGGAACCCTGATGTCAAGACCTGGCTTTTCCCATCACGTGCCTACTTAGGATCACAATGAGTATTCTGAAGGAACATGGGATAGCTGCGGGGGCCATCTGGCATGGGAAGCAGGGTGCTGCTTGGTGCCCATGGGGATCAAGCTGGATTCCCAGGAGGGTCAGGATCCAGCAGGGTTGGTAGAAGCAGGTGGTGGTGGTGGGATCCCTGAGGTAGGAAGGAAGGGGATCAGGAAGTACCCTAGTCCTCCATCTTCATGTTTCTAAGAGGAAGTGCCCACTCATCTCTTTGTCCCCCACCCACCAGACCTCCCTGAGGAGAGAGCGGATGACAGTGACTAAGCTGGTTCAGTTTGTCCTTTTTCTTTTCTCCAGACACTCCAGGAGGCCCAGAGCTGAACTCAGAAAGCACAGAAGAGGCTTGTGTTCTCCTCCCTCAAAGCTGCAAGGCCACAGAGAAGCTGTGTCTCTGGCCTAGGATTGGCAGGTGATTGAGGAGGGGGTGGGATGGCTAGAGTTCAGATTGCACAATGAAAGGTTTTAAAACATGCTAGGTTTGTGGCTTCAGATATCCTTCTGGAAAGAAGGCAGATTAGAAGAGTCAAAGATGGAGGCAGGGAGGGTCTTGATAGAGGACGGCTTGGCAGGGGGGCATGAGTATGGGGAGGGGAGGGCAAGTCTGAAGGGATGTCAGGTCCTGATGGGGTGCCAAAGGCCTCTCTCAGGACCCCCTTTGGTATCTTTTCCTTGCCCTCAGCCTGAATGCCCTTCTGAGAACCTGGGCCAGCTTTGGAAGGTTTCTGGATCCTAACACTAGGCAGCCCCTACCGATGGGGTGGCAGTGACACATGGACCAGGGGTGCTTGTCACCCTAGCGCTGGGTCAAGCCATCTCTGAGGTGAGTAAGTAGGGTGTTGAGCGGGCTTCAGGACAGCTTTGCACTGTCTTCCCAGAGTGTGTTAGGTATCTCAGTCGGTTGTGCTTCCATCACAAAACACCACCTACTAGGTGACTTTACAAACAACAGACATTTGTTTCTCACAGTTATGGAGGCTGAGAGTTCAGGGTCAAGGGACTGGCTTTGTTGTTTGGCAAGAGCTGCTCTCTGCGTCCAAGTTGGCACTTTGTCACTATGTCCTCACTGGATGGGAGGCAGAAGGGCCAGGGTGTCTGGGGGTGGTGGGAAGCTTCTGCAGCGAGGGCCCATACCCAGGCGCCAGGGCTCCTCCAGGTCTCCCTGGCCTCCTGAGGCCACTCTTGATACTGCTACAGTGGTGGTTAAGCTTCAGCACATGAACGGAGGGAGGACACCACACATCCCTTGCTCTGGAGTCCTCTGATGCCAGCCCCAGGGTCCTGGAGTCCTACAACATGCTGCGGGTGTGTGCTCCTCCACAGCAGCTTTGAACTCCAGCACAGGGTGCACAGACCCTTTTCACTGAAGCTCCAGACAAGTGGGTGCCTGAAGAAGCCGCTTCTGTACTCGGACTTCCCCAGGCTTTTCAGTTATTTCCCAGCCAAAGTCATACTTTGGGAATCTGGGGTGCAGAGCTTAACTGGAGAAGACTGGCTGAGGCTGGTGGGGATTTTCCATGACGATCACAGAGCTGTCTGTAACCCAGCTCTGTCCCCACCGTGCCTCTCCTGGCTGATGGACATGGTCAGGATGACTCTCGAGCTAGCCCAGAAAACCTCAGGGCGGCTGACGTGAAGTGGACAATAACTGGAGGGATATAAACATACAGAGGAAGCAAGAGAGCCGTATGTGGGAAAGGGAGAGGAGCCAGGGCATTAGAAATGGCCGCCCCTTCCGTGCTGCTTCTGTAGTTTGTGAGGCGGGAGAAGCCAATGCATCCCACCGCTGGTTTCCAGGGAGAAGCGTTTCCACTGGAATAGCTGTGTGGTGGACTTGGCTTTGCACTTCTGCTCCTAGGTGAGCTGGGAGAAGGCACTGCTCATGCTCAGCTCAGGCCCCTCCCCTCTGTGGGCCCCACCTGCTGCAGGGAAGTTTCCGCCATCTTTTCCCTTTTCTTAGGGGGAGCAGGTTCTGCCCAGGTGCAGTTTAGGGGAAGAGGTTGGTGTCAGGGGCCTTATCTTAAAACAGAGATTTTGGTCTTTATTCAGCTGATTCTGTTGGAAACGGATGGATGTTTTTATTGGGTTTTCTGGTGAAACATTGGTATTGGGGGCTGGGGAGACAGCTTAGTTGGTAATGAGCATGATCACGGACTTGAATTTGGATCCCCAGCACCCACACGAAAGCTGATCATGGCAGTAGGCATCTGTAACCCTGTGCTTAGGGGGCAGGGGTAGGAAGATCTGTGGAGCTCATTGGGCAGCGAGCCTAGCCAAAGCACAGTTCCACTTCACTGAGGCACCTTGCCTCAAAAATTAAGGTGCAGAGTAATCAAGGAATGTACTCAATGTTGACCTCTGGCCTCTATATGCATGCACACACATGTGCATTTCTATATACCTGTACGCACATACCGTACCCACACAGACTCATTGGTGTCAAAAAAATCTTATTAAAGAAGGAAATGGATCAGGTTTTCAAGTGAATGATTTTGGTTAAGATGCTTGGCTTCCTATCCAAGGATGACAGAACCATGTGACAACATGACCAGGTTCAAAAAAATCTAGAGGCAGCCATGTAGCAAGGTCAGACATGTCCTCCAGCCAGCGGAACACCAGTCACTCACTGCCATGAGACCTTAAACCAGGCACTCCAGCAAGTATCAGGTGCATGCTTGGGAGTCATAAGACTTGAAATTGGAGTCTGCTTTCCTCACTTACTATGTGGTCTTGGGAAAACTGCTTAACTTCTCTGAGCTTCCGATTCCCAGACATCAAATAAGTGCAATAATAGTTCAGTTTCCAGGAACCCCACAGGAATCTCATGGTGCTGAGTATGCCATAGGATGGGAGATGGCCTTTGTCTGCTTGGGTCACACAGGTTAGAGGTTGCCTACCAGAGCCATAAGCTGATGAGAACTCCTGGAATCTTGGATATGGCTGTCCGTCCCTCTCTTGCCTTTTCTATTCCTCATCTGCCCGCTCAGTTTTCACAAGCCCACCCTACCACCCACCACCAAGCCCCTGAGTGTGCTCCACGGAGACCATTGAAGACCCAGCTCCGTATTTGTGGCCGATTTCACGCCAACACAACTTACCGTTTTGACATCGTCAGATTGCACCTCTTTATTTCGTTGCAGAATTGTGGGTTTTTCTCATAAAGTGTTTACTGGGTATGTAAAATATAATCACGGTTTTATGAATATGAACTAGATTATTTTAATGATTGCAGGTAATTTGAAACTTAAGGGCAATCACATTTCCCAGCCATCTATGGAGCTTTGGAAACACGAGTGAGCAGTTCTGAACAGCCGTGGTCTCACTCGCCTGCCCCTCCGCTGCCTCCCAGCTCCAGCCCCGTGTTACGGTGATCTGATTATTGTAATTGATGACATTAGGAACGAGGAATCGCACAGAATAATGCAGGCGCCTGTCATGCCAGAGCGCTTTTATTCATTGTCAGAGAAGTTCATAAAGTTGAAAGGAAGCATATCTGTGGGTATGTGAGAGCACAAAGCGGCATTCAGTCTCTCTGTAATTCGAGAATAAAACGATGAATTGCAGAGGCCCACTTGAACTGACAATTGAAACCAGCCCTGCACCCCCCCCCCCACGCTCTGGACCCCAGGTGCTGCATGCTGCCATCTGTCCTCATCCCAGGTAGGAATCCCCTGCCCTGGGCCTCTGCTGCAGCCACAAGGACCTGCTTATCTTTTGTTCCTCTCTGTCCCCAGGTTTTGTTGTTCTTTTCCAGATTGTCCCACCCACACCCTCTTCTGGAGATATTCTTCTCAGTCCGTCTCAAGGCTGGGGAATATTGGCTTTGACTGCTGACAACAGACCTGGGTGTGGGAGTTCCTAGTCTTGTTTCTAGAACCCTAGGTCCTCTTTTTAAGGGGCAGATGTGATCACCTTGGATTTCTACTTTCTTTTCTTTCCTCTTCTCCTCTTCCTCTTCTTCCTTCTTCTCTTTCTTCTCCCCCTCCTCCTCCTCCTCCTCTCTTTCTGTGTGCATGGATACATCTGTGTAGCTGCATTGAGAAACCAGAGATCAGCCTTGGATGCCAAGCTTTGAGAGGTGTCCACTTGGTTTTTGAGACAGGATCTCTCGCTAGAACCCAGGGTTCTCTGATTCAGCCAGGCTGGCCAGTCAGTGAGCCTCACTGGGAGGGAGATGGTCTGTATCCCCAGTGCTGGGATTATAGGTGACTACTACCATATCTGACTTTAAAAGATTTTATTTACCAAAAAAATAGCTGGGTGTGGTGGTGCACGCCTCGAATCCTAGCACTTGGGAGGCAGAGGCAGGTGGATCTTTGTGAGTTCAAGGCCAGCCTGGTCTACAGAGTGAGTTCCAGGACAGCTGGGGCTACAGGGAGACCCTGTCTTGAAAAGACCAAAAAAATTATTTATTTATTTATTTATTTATTTATTTTATGTGTATAAGTGCATTGTCTGCATACAGGCAGGTGCACCCATGTTGTGCAATGCTGCAGAGGTCAGAAGAGGGTGTCGGATTTCCCCAGAACCAGAGTTAAGGACAGTTCTTAGCCACCATGTGGGTGCTGGGAAACGAACTGGGCTCCTCTGCAAGAACAGCCAGTGCTCCTAACCGCTGAGCCATCTCTCCAGCCCCATATCTGGCTTTTGACATGGGTGCTGGGAACCGAACGGGGCTCCTCTGCAAGAACAGCCAGGGCTCCTAACCGCTGAGCCATCTCTCCAGCCCCATATCTGGCTTTTTACATGGGTGCTGGGATCCGAACTCAGGCTCTCAGCACCAAGTATTTTACCAGTTGGGCCATTTCTCCAGATGTTTCCTTTTTTCTTCTTTTCTTTTCTCCATTCCTTCCCCTTTGTCTTTCTCTCTTTTTTGATGCCGAGGAGTCAGCCTAAGTCTCGCACATGCTATTGTTGTACGACTGAGCTCTATCCCCAGCCCTGAACTTCTCTGTTCTGTTTCAGAACAGAGCGTAGTAGCCCCACTTACCGACTTGCATTGTGCAGGTATGGCATTTACCAATCCACAGTCACCTAACAGAGTGCCTCCTGGTCCCTTCCTGCTGTGGACTTCATTATTCCCACTTTTCAGACAGAGACACTGAGGCCCAGGCAGGCTAAACCACTTGCTTAGTACAGCACATCTTTGGTTAAATCCAGACTTGTATGGCTTAAAGTGGCTACAAAGTTGCTTCTCTTCTGAGAAAGCAGGGTGTGTGTTTGGGAACATGGAGGTGCAGGGTGCAGAGGGGCAATGGAGGCCCTCCTGATGAGTGGAGCTGGGAGGTGGGCTTTACATGTGGGCTGGAGAGTGATGCAGAACAGGGACATTTTGCAGTGTGGAAGGGAGGGGTGGAAGTTTGTTTCCCAGAAGCAATCAAAAGAGTCTGGAATCCAGGTGTGCACTGGGATGGCTGGGAATAAGGACCAAGCCCTGGTTACTGGGATTGTGATGCCCTTCAACCCTGACATGTCATGGAGAGAGATAAGGAGAAGGTGTCAGGTCACCTCATGGTCCCTTGGCAACAGTCCACTAACTACAGGGACCTCACCTAAGCTGCTTCTCCACCATCCTCCCAGAGCGGTGCTCTTCAGAGTGACTGAAGATTTGCAGCTCCGGGGATACAGTGAAGGCAGGACGATTCTCTTCTCTTTCCTGCTAATTTGTTGCTGCTGCTTAAGCTTGTAAAAAGTTTCTCTGCAAAACCACTGCGGCCTGAGTCCCTGCTGGAGCCTGCTGAGTTGCTGTAATTAAGCTTTGATTAGCCGCCTATAACCTCTCTTTTGGAAGCCAGCTTTGCCCTCGCAGGGCTTCTGCGGAGTGTTCCCACCCTCAAGCCCCAGGGCTGTGTGTGTGTGTGTGGGGGGAGGTTCCCAATATCCATAGTCCATGAACATCTTCAGGGATGGGGCCCTGCCTTTATGCTGTCTCTTGAGGGGAGACCAGCAGGGAAGAGATCCAGCCTCTCCCCCTCCCAGTGTGGAGTGATGATGATGGGTTGGGGACCTGGGACCAAGAAGAAGCCCCTCCACAGAGCCCATCCTGGCCTCTGTTTTACGACTGCAAACAATAGGTCTTGGCCAAATATATTTTTCTACCATCACAAGCTTGTTGCAAAGTTGGTTTTATGGACGCACTAAACCTGCCTTTTAAATTATCGTCAAGTGTAATAAAATGGCAGAAAATCGTCAATTTTCCAGAGAATGTGAGTAAAGTGGAAGTTAGTTACATGTCGGCGTGGGAGCCGTGGTCCAGCTGTGTCTTCGTCAGAATTAAGGCCTGGGAGCTGTGAGGGGAACAGCTGTTTTCTGATGGAGCAGCAAGGCTTGGATTTTATTTCGGGGGGGGGGTGTGTGTGAGACCAAGAACCTCCTGAAGGGAGATGGAGAGCTGAGGACCACCCAGAGGCCAAGGAGGGAGGAGCAAAGATTCAGGCTTCTACCACCACCTCACTCCCAGCAGTCTCACAACTTCTAGTTAAGAGCGGAGATAGTTGAAGATGGTGTGGTCTATGCAGAGGGAACAGGTGGCAACGTGCTGTAAATGTTTAGTAACTGGTTCTCTGAGAAAAGGCTGATGTGTAGTGACTGCCAGGTTTTAGGGTATAAGTACTTGCAGTTTCAAAGTAGGGATGCTGACGTCACTGTGCAGAGAGTTGGGAAGAATCACATATGCAGGTGGCTTGGCGTTTCCAGATTCTATAGATGCACACAGCCTTAAGGGCATGGGTGATAAATAGTAAAGTGCCCAACATAATTAAGACGTATCATGGATTTGAGATTTTTTTTCTTACCTTTCTTTCTAAGGCAATTTATTTAACTGTAAGTTAATATGATTGAATATTTAATCATGGCTATGTTCAACAGCTGGCTTGAAAATCTTCAGAAAATGAATGAATAATAGACTCCCGTGGGTTAGTATAAGCCTGCAACCCTCCAGGGATGGGGGTAGGATCTGGGAGCCACACGCAGGACCACCTCCACCTGACTTGCTATTGGGTCCTTCCACCCAGCTATAGTTCAGCACTCAATAAATGTGTCTGGAATTTATGAACAACAGGTGGTAGGAAATGTCCCTTGCAATTCGTTTTCTGGTGGCAGACCTGGTTCAAAGCCAAGCAGCTCAGCCTTCCTGCTGCTTGGTGCTTTGGGGACCCCACCAGGTCATCTTGAACTAATGAAAGGAAGAGGAGAGAGGAGGGGAAGAGGGGTAGCATGGAAGGGAGAGATAGAAATAGATATAGAATCCTCAGTACCTGGATTTTGGCCCAGTGAAGCTGAATTGGGCCTTTTGACTTCTACAACTGTAAGATACAATGTGCCGGGAGTGGTGGCGCACGCCTTTAATCCTAGCATTTGGGAGGCAGAGGTGGGTGGATCTCTGTAAGTTCAAGGCCAGCCTGGTCTACATAGCCAGTTCCAGGATAGCTGGAGCTACAGGGAGACCCTGTCTCAAAAAACAAAAAACAAAACAACAACAAAAAAGATACAATGTGATTGTGTGTGTACACTGTGGATGTACATGCATGTATGTGTGTATGCATGCACGGTTACATGAAGGAACACTTCCCATGTCAGTAACATTTCCATCACTTTATGGAGCTTGATGGTGCAGGCTTGTAATTAAACACTTCTGGGAAGGCTGTGATAGAAAATTGCAAATTCACTGCCTTCCTGGGCTACAAGTTCAAAGCCAGCCTGGGCAACTTAGTGAGACTATCTCAAAACTAAAAACAAAACAAAACAAAACAAAACAAAAAAAACAACAAGCTAAGAATGAAGCTCAGTGGTGGAGCACTTGCCTAACACACACAAGGCCGTGGGCTCAGTCCCCGGTACCATGTGGCTATTATTTTAAAGTCACAACATTTGACACATTTGGTAATATGTCATAGCATCAAAAGGAAGCTGTCACATTACAGACAGGAGACATGCCCAGTCCCTTACCCCCCTCCTGCCTGGCTCTGCCATGTAGCAGTGGATCTTTCCGGGGCCCCTCAAAGCTCTCGCTCCAGCCCTCACCTGCAGTCTTTACTTCTCGAGGCTCACCTGACCTCGGACCCCTCCAATCTTGAGTTGGTAACCCCTTATGGCTCCATTTCTTATCTCTTGAGGTCCATTTCCAAATCCCAACCTTCCATACTCAACTCAGGCTCATCCCCTCTACATCTGATGTTGATTTCCTACTCACCTGCCCTCTCCCACAAGGCCTCTTAGAGGCATCCTCAGTCCAGTGACAGAGTCTGTGGCGTGAGAGGGATGGAAGGATGGATGGAGGGGCAGATGGCTTCCTGGGGCCCTGGCTTCCAGGGATCTTATGTAGCCACACACCCTCTCATACCTTGTATTAGAACAACCTGCTCACCAAAGAAAGCCTGGCGTTTATCATGTTGGGAGCAGAGAATGGATTCTTTGACCATATTCCCTAATGACTCCCACCAAGTAGTCAGCAAATAGTGAACTGAACTGACCTGAACAAGCCACCAATAATCAACACTACTGGCTGCTGAGAACTTAGTGTGTGCCGCTGCCACAGCCATTAATCATGCTCATTGGTCTCTCTAGAGAACTCTCTCTCTCTCTCTCTCTCTCTCTCATCTCAAACTCACGGTGATCCTCCTGCCTCAGTCTCCTGAGTGCTGGAATTGTAGGTATGCACCATTATGCTCAATTTATTTCTCTCATAGAGAAAATGAGGTTCAGAGAGATGATGGGAGGTGCCATAGAAGGTGGAAGAACTAGGATTTAAAACAAGCTGTGACTCAGCCTCCTCCTCCTTCTCCTCCTCCCCCTCCTCTTCCTCTTCCTCCTCTTCCTCTTCCTCTTTTCCTTCTTTTGGAAATGGGATCTCACTGTGTAACATAAGCTGGTCTTGAGTTCTTCACTCTTCTGCCTCAGTCTCCCAAATGCTGGGATTACAGGCACTCATATGCTTGACCATATTCTTGACTATTTCAATTCCTTCAAGCCTAAGTTTCCCTAGCTGTAGAGGGGGTAATGACAGTATTAATTCAATATCGTACGCTGGCACGGGGTACCTGCAGAGTTTCTCTGGGGCTTTGGAAGTGCCATAGGATCTAAAGGCTACTTTTGAAACTTCTGGTGTCAGGCCCCGGCCTGCGTGAGTGCCAGCTGTTGTGGAGTTCCAAGGGAGCCTCCACCTTCTACCCTTGAGCTCCCACAGGTTTCCTTTCAAGGGATGCTCTGCGTCTGTCTGGACATGTTCCTTGTGCTCCTCATGAGATGCCACTTGGGAGCACAGAGAGCCAGATTCCCACAGAAGCAGAAGCTGCCCTCTGATGCCCATGCCAGATGCCTACATACTTCCCTGCCCTGGTACCTCTGAAAAATGCCTTTAAAGTGTCATAGACACCTATGGCTCCCCGGGCAGCAGGGAACTTGCTGCCAGTACCGATGGCCGTCCTTTAATCAGAGGGACCTCATGGGCCCTGGGAGATGCGAATTCTTAGGGCAGTAGTCTTAGGACAGAGACCAATAGGGGCACCTGCTGAGGGGGCAGCTGTGGATAGGGGAAGCCCCAACTTTGCCAAATGTTTCTCCCATCCATGTCCTGATCCAAAGCCTCAAATTCCTTTTATCTCTTAACATCAGTGTCTTCACGGCACAGGACTGGGTTCCAGAGGCTCTTATTAGAATGCAGATATGGTATCCTAGACGAGGGTGAGACTTAGCAAGTAAGACTGGCTTCCTTAGGGACCCCTCTGGACAGTGAACCTGGAGAGTCCCCTTGGGAGGGTTCAGAATCCTGGTTTGGAGTGAGAGATCATCCAGGAGAGTCTAACTGCCTGTTACCAGTTGGGCAACTTTGAGCCAGGTTCTTTTTAAAAAAAATATTCTTTTAATTTTATGTGTATGAGTGTATAGCCTATATGTATGTAAGTGCACCAGTGTCATGCAGTGTCCTCAGAGGTCAGAAGAGGGTATTGGATCCCTTGGAACTGGCATTATAGAATGGTCGTTAGCCACCATGTGGGTGCTGAGAACTGAACCTGGGTCCTCTGCAAGATCAACCAGTGCTCTTAACCCCTGAGCCATATTGTAAGCCCTTGTGCTAAGTTATCAACAACTGCCTCACTTCTAAGATGGAGCTTCAAACAAAATCCATCTCAAAGATTGTTGGGAGAGCTGTGGGGATGGCTCAGTCAGTAAAACGCTTGCTTTGTATGCAGGAGGACCAGAGTTTGATATTCAGATCCTGTGAAATAAACTGCTGAGAATGGGGATGCCTGTTTGTAATCTTAGATCTGTCTGGGGAGGCAGAGGCAACTGGATCTTTGGGGCACCCAGGCTAGCGTAGCCTACTTGGCAAGTTCCAGGCAGGCGAGAGACCCTGTCTCAGGAAGCAAGATAGATGGTGCCTGAGCAATGTCACTCCAGAGTGTCCCCTGGTCTCCACACTCACATGTACACATGAGCCCCAGCCCCACAAGCTATCAAGCGCTGAGCGCCCTGTGTGCTTCCTGCTATATGCGGACCAAATACTGACCTTTCCCTGAGCCACTCACAGTGCAGGGTCCCACCTTCTCTCATGCCTGCCTCAGGCCCTCAGTCTCTCTGGTTCTGCTTATTTTTCTTGGCTCAGGTCAAGCACTGGTACACTACCCATAGTCCACCCATTTTCCCAGGCCTTTCAGAGCTGCCAGGTGCCCCACCACTCTGCTTCCTGTATCCTGGTTCATCTCCTGGCCTTCCCCAGCCACCTCATCACTGCCTATCAATTCCCAACTTGTTGAGGGGACTCAACCTCTCTTGTACCTCTGACTGTCAGAGATCATGTTATTTCTAGAGGCCCCTGACTGTCTTAGATGTGGTCTAAGGACCAGAGCTGGAAAGAACCCCAAAGACCCTCGGGCTCAGCTCTGTCACAGGGCAGAGAAGCCATGAAGCCTATAAGGGAAGAGGTCCCAAGGCTCTGAAATGGGCCACGGTCTAGGTACCTCTCCCTGACTGTCCCCCACCCCCACAGCACCATTGCTTCATCTGGTTATGAGTCTGAGACACGATTCCAGGTTAGGTTAGGGAGAACATCTGTGGGTCTTTTTTTAAATTTTTATTTATTTTATTTATTTTATTAATTTTTTTATTTATTTCTGTATGTGTATGAATGTACTGTCTGCATGCAAGTTTGTGCACCCGTGTCGTGCAATGCCGCGGAGGTCAGAAGAGGGTGTCGGATTCCCCTGGAACTGGAGTTCTCCTGGAATTGGAGTTTCAGATGGTTCTTGGCCGCCATGTGGGTGCTGGGGATCGAACCCGGGTCCTCTGCAAGAGCGGTCGGCGCTCTTAACCGCTAGGCCATCTCTCCAGCCCATCTATGGGTCTTTATATCCAGGAGGATCCCCAGTGAATCAGGGGGATCTATTGACTCCTCAGGGACTCATTCCCAGTAACTAGCTCTCCTGGTGGCCTAAGTAAGAGGCTCTGCCTTCATTATCTTGGCTAGCCTCCTAGGAAATAAAATACTTCTTTCCTTTGACATGGTTCCCATGCTATTTTGCTTTTACAATCATTCCCTTTTAAATATGTTTAGTTTTAAGCTCCTCAAATCCTGTTTAAGTACATGGGGATAAGCCTTCCATGAATAAAGCAATAAATAGAGGAATAGGAAGAATTGTGTGTTTCCTCTTGTTCCCTCTTTTCCCCTCTCCCCATTTCCCCCTGAAGCTCTGGCATACAGCAGCTGGGGCCAGACCCTTTGTCAAGGGTCAGAGTTTACCACAGGACATGGAGCTCAGCTCTGGGCATCAGGCTTGTCAGCTGCTCAACAATACCAGGCCCAGGTCATGGCTAGACCTCAGGGCCCCTCCCAAGTCTTATTTGTCAATTTTTTTTTGGTCTTTTTGAGACAGGGGGTCTCTGTAGCCCCAGCTGGCCTTGAACTCACTATGTACACTAGGCTGTCCTTTGAACTCACAGAGATCCACCTGCCTCTGCCTCCCGAGTGCTGGGATTAAAGCACTCTATTGTCCATCCCTTGGAGCCCCATTTGGTTCTCTAGATGCAGAGCCTGAGAGGGGCTGAGTACCTGCTGTGGCCGACTCCTCTCAGGAGCAGGCAGGGAAAGCTCAGGAGATAAAGCAAGGAGGAGGTCACAGCCGGAGAATAGCTCCAGGCTGGCTCCAGCAAAAAGAGCCCACAGCATCCATGTCAGGAAATAGCCTTCCGGTAGCCGTGCTATAGGCCACTGGCAGAGCGTCCTCAGTGATGCAGATGGAGAAAGGGAAACGGACACTTGTGGGAGTTTCCACAAAGGTATCTATGAAGAGATTGCAAGTCCAGGCCAGCCAGAAGCAGAAGAGGGATAAGCGCACTGTTGATGCAATGAAGGGATCTGGGCAGGACCAGCCTGGTCTGCCATGGTGGTTCTGTGTCTCTAGAACGGCCCTCTGCCTTCCTCTTCCCAGGATGGTGCAGGGTAAGTTAAAGTAAATGGGTCTCCCAGTGTTATCACCAGTTCACAAGACAGAGCTTCTTTACTAGTGAAGAGGTGGAGCAATTGGTCCAAGAGTGCACGGCTGTCAGGTGCATGCTGTGTCTGGTCCCTGTGCTTTTTGAACAAGTCCTGCCAGTCTCCACATTCAGGGACCTTCACCGAGTCCTATCCAACCTCACAGGCGGAAGCTGTTTCACTTTTGGGCCGAGGTTCTGCTGTGCACACCTTTTTAAATTTAATTTTATTTTAATGTTTTAATTTTTTATATATATTTTGTACAAGATTATCAAATCTAGACCCGTGTCCCCCCACCCTATCCCCCGACCCCACCAGAGCTCATGTATTTGGCCAAACATGCTTTTCATCTCTTTCTCAGTCTTTCTCAAAATTCTCCATGTGAAAGTTGATTGTTTTGAGCAGAAGTTCACTGTTTCAGTCAGTTCTTTGATGCAGTCCTTTCTGTTGTTGTTGTTGTTTCCAATATGCATCACACCCAACTGCTTGGACAAAAGCTCAAGGGGCCATGCACAAGAAATATTTACAACTAGGTAATTGGCACTAGCATCCACAGATGAGGGATACCATTCATTGTTTGTTTTTCTGGGACTGTGTTACTTCACTCAGCATGATGTCTTCTAGCTCATGATGTCATCTTTCTTTACTGCTGCATAGAACTCCGTTGTGGAGATGTACCACATTTTCTCCAACCACTCGTCAGTTGAGGGGCATTTGGGTTGGTTCCAGCTCCTTGCTATTGAGAAGAGAGCTGAAATAAACATGGCCATGCATGTATCTCTGTGGTGGGGTGAGTCTTGAGGGTACATGCCTAGGAGTGGTATGGCTGGGTCAGATGGCAAGCTCATTCCAAGTCTTCCAAGGGTTCTCCACACTGCTTTCCATAGTGGCTGTACGAGTTTACATTTCCACCAGCAGTGGATGAGTGTTCCCCTTTCCCCACAACCTCTCCAGCACTTGGTATCATTTGTTTTCTTGATCCTAGCCAGTCTTATTGGAGTAAGATGATACCTTAAAGTGGTTTTGATTTGCATTTCCTTAATGATTAGTGATGTTGAACACTTCTTAAGGAGTTTCTCAGCCATCTCTAATTCCTTACTTGTGAAGTCTTTGTTCAGGTCTTTGCTCCATCTATTGAGTGGGTCATTTGTTTTCTTTCTTCTTTGTTTTTTGAGTAGTTTATATATTCTGGAAATCAATGCTTTGTCAGATGTTTCTGCGGTGAAAATTTCCTCCCACTCTGTGGGATTTCTCTTCACTTCCTTGATTGCTTCTTTTGATGTACAGAAGCTTTTGAGTTTAATGAAGTCCCATTTGTCAATTGTTGACCGAAATTGTATGTGCTCAAGTTTGGATCTTCGGTTTTGTTCCATTGGTCAACAGGTCTGTTTTTGTGCCAGTACCAGGGTTTTATGACTATAGCCCTGTATATAGTTTGAAGTCTGGTATAGAGATCCCCCCTGTGTTGCTCTTTTCACTCAGGGTTGTTTTGGATATTCGGCGGGGTCTTTTGTTTTTCCAAATGAAATTAAGGACTTTTTTCTCCAAGCCTGTGAAGAAACTCTTGGGGATTTTAATTGGGATTGCATTAAATCTATACAAGAGTTTGGGTGGAATGGACATTTTCACTATGTTAATTTTCCCAATCCATGAGCATGGGAGGTTTTTCCATCTTCTGATGTCTTCTTTAATTTCTTTCTTTAAGGGTTTAAAATTTTTGTTGTAGAGATCTTTGGTGTCTTTGGTTAGGTTTGTTCCTAGGTATTTTATTGTTTTTGAGGCTATTGTGAGTGGGAAGGTCTCCTTGTATTCCTTCTTCAGTAGCTTGTTGTTGGTGTAAAGAAAGGCCACTCATTTTTTTAGGCTAATTTTGTTTCCTGCCACTTTGCTGAAGCTGTTAATCATTTCTAGGAGTTTTCTGGTGGAGTATTTAGCATCCCTTAAGTAAACAATCATATCATCAGCAAATAGGGATAGCTTGACTTCCTCTTTTCCAATTAGTACTCCTTTAATTTCCTTTTCTTACCTTATTGCTCTAGCAAGTGTTTCAAACACTATATTGAAGAGGAGTGGTGACAGGGGGCAGCCTTGCTGAGTTCCTACCTTTAAAGGGAATGCTTCTGTTGTTTCTCCATTTAGGATGATATTGGCTGTGGGTTTCCTGTATATGGCTTTGATTACATTGAGGAATGATCCCTCCAATCCAATTCCCTCTAGGACTTTAAGCATGAAGGGATGCTGGATTATGTCAAAGGCTTTTTCTGAGTCAATTGAGATGATGGTGTGGTTTTTGTCTTTCAGTCCATTTATATGCTTGATGTTTATTGATTTTCATATGTTGAACCATCCCTGCATCTCTGGTCTGAATCCAACTTGGTCATGATGGATGATCTTGATGTGGGTCTGTATGCGACGTGCACACCCTTAACCCCTCCTTCCTTCTTGGTTTCCAGTCTGCACATCTGTCCGGAGCTGCAAATACTCAAGCCATCCACAGGGGGCGCCTTGACCCAAAGAGGCCTGGGTCTCCTCTGCCCTCTCTGCTAACACATCCACCCAAGTGTATCCTCCTACAGAAGACAGGTGTTTGTCCCTGCTGCCCAGAGGCCACACTGCAGTTAGATGCAAAAAGACTGCTTGGTAGGATGTCACCAAATTGATGACAGCTCTTCAGCCACAGGACAGGGGCCAAAGAGAAGGCTTTAGAAACAACTTCTTGGCTTGCACAGTCTTCCCTGGGGTGGTTAGGTTGGGGACAGCAGTAGTTTGCATTTTCTTTGCTTGCACTTTGGGAGGACACCGGATAGAAGCAAGGGGAGGAATGTGGACATCTCAGGCAGGGGGAGAGCTGGCAGTGGATCTCGGTGCCCGTGACCATGTGGGAAGAATCCACTGAGGCCAGCCTCTTCTTCCTTGGGGACACAGAGTGGATGCTCTCCTGGCTCTACCTACATCACACATAGCTCTGGCCTCCAAGGCATAGGTGGAAGGATGGTGTGTGCCTGCAGGAAGACACAGAGTTCTCCCGCCCATTCGATCCATCCGTAGACCTCAGTCAATGATAGAGAAGGCCCCATGTTGAGAAGGTAGAGCCACAAGATCCCCTCCACCATTGAAAGCCATGGGGGCTCTTCACAGGAGAGGATAGAAGGATCAACGCACGTGGCAGGCAAAGATGGCTGTGCTGACTGAGCCACCAGGTTGGTTGGTTGTGGTCTCAGCGTAGCCTACCCTATCTTTTTTTTTTTAATTTTTTTTTATTAATTTTATTTATTTCTGTATGTGTATGAATGTACTGTCTGCATGCAAGTTTGTGCACCCATGTCGTGCAATGCCGCGGAGGTCAGAAGAGGGTGTCAGATTCCCCTGAAACTGGAGTTCTCCTGGAATTGGAGTTTCAGATGGTTCTCGGCTGTCATGTGGGTGCTGGGGATCGAACCCGGGTCCTCTGTAAGAGCGGTCGGCGCTCTTAACTGCTAGGCCATCTCTCCAGTCCCAGCCTACCCTATCTTGACTGATGCAACTACTGTTACCCAGCCAGCTGGTGATTCACTTGTGGCTGAAAACATTAATAACACGTGGGACCTCACACGTAGACAGTTTTCATATTATTCGTCAAATAACACAGTATCACAACTATTTACATTGCATTCTATAGAACATAAGATATTGTAAGTAACATAGAGATGATTTAAAGTCACCAGAGGGATGTGTAGGTTCTGTGCAGATGCTATGCTACTTTATGTAAGAGACTTGAACATCTGCAGATTGTACAGGGGAGTCCTGGAAGACATCACTGTGGACCCCAGGGATGGCTGTATCATGTTTAAATGTTTGCCACGTATCCTCTCACTATCCTGCAACAACCTTCCAGCAGGGTCTGTCACTAACTGCATTTACAGACGAGGAAACCAGGGCTCTGGCCTAAAAGCACCTTGCACAAGTCACAAAATGAACAGGGAGCAGAGCTGGAGTTGAAGCCTGACTCCAGAACTGTCATTCTTAAATCATTGATTCTCTTCCCTGTCCCATTAGGTTCCAGGTGTCCAGAAGCACACAACATCTGTCCACGGTGTGTCCTGGACATGAGGAGAGTCCCTGAGCTATGCTTAGTCCAAAGAGGAGGCACTAGTCAAAGGCTGCAGGCATGGGGTAAGTCTCTATTCATTCGCAAGTTCCCAGGCTGGTGGAACACCCAGGTGTGGTGTGGGGGCACAAACGTGTGCTTGTGTGAGTGAGACTCGGATGGAGCAAGTCAACCAAGAAGCTTTCCTGGCTGGAGGAGACAGAGTAAGATGAGGAGGGAGGGAGGGAGGAAGAGAGCACTGGGCAGAGAGCTCAAA
This sequence comes from Rhizomys pruinosus, assembly GCA_009823505.1. NCBI lineage: Eukaryota > Metazoa > Chordata > Mammalia > Rodentia > Spalacidae > Rhizomys > Rhizomys pruinosus. The sequence goes on along the minus strand of VZQC01008434.1, from coordinate 981,384 downwards.
TACCTCTCCTTCTCACAGAGAAGCAGGGTGTTGAGTGTGGGCGGTCTCCTCCACCTCCCCGATGTTCAGCACCACCCTTCCACTATGGGCCTTGCTATACGCCCTGGCCAGAAGCCCTGGCCAGAAGACAACCGATGGGATTGCTGGACTTAGCTTTGGTTTTTGTTGAGTCCCAGGCTGGGCAAAAAGGCAGAACGACACGCATTCAAATCCTGCTTTACCTCATCCCCCATGGTGACCTTGAATGAGTCTCGTTATGTCTCCATCTGATAAATGAAAACAATCACATTTTCCTCAAAAGCCACTTGTGAAGACTCCTGGTGAGTCCGCCTTCCAGCTGTGTGAGCACTCCTCAATGGGGGTGGCAGAGGGCAGCCTTGGGTCCTCTCCCTCTGAGAAGTCCTCCTAGCACCCATCTTTGAATCCAGGAAGAGGGCCTACCTGAGGGGGACACAGAGCCCATGTATGGGTGGCCCTGCCTTCACCCGGAAAAGAAAGCCACTTGATCAGGAAACTCCCCCTGCCTCTCCCAGCAGCATGTCCCCGGAGGGAGTCGCGGCCGAGTAATGTATGGCTCCATTTTTAGATGTTGCCGAGTTCTATTTGCTGGAGATCTGTGTTTTATTGCCGTATCAGTGTTTCTAAATTGCACTATATTTTCTTAGCTTGATGGGAATTTACAGCACTCGGATTGGAGCAAAATTGGGCTCTCCCCGAGGCTCAGAAATCACTGGGGTCGATTGCTATGGCTGCCACCTCCCCCTGTGAGTGTTTCTGCTAATTATTCATATTAAGAAGGAATCCAAGTCTGGGAAGGGAGGCTGGGAGGCCCACTAGGGGAGACATCTATCAGGATTGGGAGTTGGTGGCTGCCTGCTCCCTGCCGAGATCTGGGCCACCCGGGAAGAGGCAGTAGGGCCACTGTGTGGGGGTGCTCACACAGAGATGGATGCCAGGCTGGGGAGCTGGGGAAGGCTCAGCCAGCAGCCAGCCGTGGACCTGTCCCGTCCCCGGGAATATTAGGCATTAGGATGTCAACCTCAGTAACTGGAGCGGGAACGCTGCTCATTAGAACACCCGTTGGGTAATCTCCAAGCGTTTTCCTGTCTTCTTAATTTGCCTGTGGGGAAATGAGGCCAGGAAACCTCTTCCCCATTTTACAGATGAGGAAGCTGAGGGCCTAGGGATGAAGTCACGTGGTAGAGCTGACTCCACACTGGTGCGCATTCTCTCCACACGGGGCTGTCTCTCCACGTGGGGGACCCAGAGGGCTGCTCTCATTTAAAGACCTCCACTCCGCATGTGCCAGACATTGCACTGAAAGTTCCAGGCATCACTGCATGGACCCTCTTAGCGGTGGGCGTTGGCCATTTTATAGACTAGCAAAGCCACACAGAGACTCCTACGTGGCAAAGCTGAGATTTCAGATCTAATTCCAAAGCCTGTTCAGAGCCAAGGTGCATTCTGGGAGTTCAGATGGAGCTGTCTGGGGCTGACACCCTGCAGACTGTGGGTTTGTGCGGTGATGGCTGGGTGCTTGGAAGTCACCATTTTCCTGGCTCCCTCCTCCCAGGGCATTGGGCAGAGAGAGGAGAAAGTCCAGAGGACCCAGCTGGGAACTGCAGGAGTTCTGGCCCATCCCTCTGAAAGTCCAGGCAGTTTATCTCACTTGGCAGTGATCCTCTGTCTAGAAGCACGTCCCCCGTTCTGTGCAATAAAGTTAATGGACTTCTCCGTCTCGGAGCAGCTGAATTCTCTTGGAGCAGATGCTGAGGGTTATAGATGTTCTAATTAGGAAGCTGCCTTTGGCATGGAGGAGGGGAGGGGAGGCCTGGGATGCATTCTGCACTCCCTGCAAAGACCCCCTGCAGAGCTGTTCTCCCCCCCCTCACTTGCCAGGCCCGACCCACTGCAGCAGAGGAAGGAGTACCTACTCCTTCCTCTTCCACCTTCCACTTCCTTTCCCACCTAACCATTCTTCTTGGTGAGCCGGAAGTGGCTGGGAGGACCGAGTGGGGTGGTCGAAACCTCCTAATTTGGAGCAACCAGCAATCTGGGTTTAGTGTCATGATCAAATAAAACTACAACCAAGTTAATCTGACACATTTATTGATGTGCATAATTGTTATTGGGTTGCACTGTAATTAGGTATAAATGGTAGGTCATTCCTGTGAGTGACTGTAATTAGTAATTCACATTTTTGGGACCAATAAAGTCTGGATGTCCCCCTCCCCCACAACTTAGAAGTTCCTGGGTGTCCAAACAGCATCGCTGTGGACTGCTGTCCCAGTCCCTCCCTCATTCACGAAGGCTTTTGCTTACCAGGTCTCTGAAACAGAAGTGTCAGGCCAGAGACTCCTCTGCTGCCTAGTGAGTGGTTATGGGTATTTCCTCTCTTGTAAGCCTCACTTTCCACATCTGTAAGATGGGAATTACATTCCCTAGCTGCAGGTATGATGTCAAGACACCTGTGAGCCAAGGCATAGAGAGGGTCCTTAACTAGCCACCCACAATATATTATCATTGTTGTTGTTGTTGTCGTCGTTGTTGTCGTCATCATCATTGTCATCATCATGACACATCCTTCTGGAAGAGAGCCAAGTACCAAGAGCTCTCAGGCTTCTGGCCTCTGACAGAAGGGGACTCCGCAGGTCCTAGGGGCTTCTTGCCCTTTGGATCTTGTAGGGGCTGGAAGTCCAGGTTATGCAGGTGTGCAGAGCTGGTGGCATTTGGGTCCTGAAACTGCTGTGACCTCAGATGAGTGGAGCTGGGGAACTTCCAGTTGTCATCCATCTCACCACTGCCCAGCTCCTGGGAAAAGCTCTTAGCAGAGGAATGCATCCATCTGCTTCCATCTGCCTAGGGCACAGTGCTTCCAAGGCTCTGAGGAAATAAATACCTGGCTGAATTCTGTCCCAGAGGATGCCTTATCAGAGTTTAGAGGAAGCTTAGAGATCTGAGGCTGAGTTATAGGGAAGGAGGACGCCAGGGTGTGGATGTGTTTTAAGCACATCCCCAGAGGTTCATGTATTGGGAGCCTGGATTTCGGTGGCTATGTTGAGAGGTGGAGTCTATAAGAGGTAAGGCCTGGAGGGCAGTCCCTAGGTCATTTGAGGCTATACCCTTGGGGAGATGACGTTCTGGTGAGGTCAGTGTAAGAGACCAAGCACGGTCCCATCCAGCTCTTTGCTTCTTCGTGTTGGGTGTAATCACTTGTTCCCACACACTCCTGACAATGTCATCTTCATGATGTGACCAGAGTCAAGCCCAGGAAGCCACCATGTCTCTTGAACCTCCATCCAAACTGTGAGTTTAGTAAACCTCTTTTCTTTATAAAGTTAACCTGGCTCAGCCAGGCCATTATGTTAATGAAAAGCTGCTTAATATACAGAAAAAGCTGGTCTTCATAATGAACTAAGAGTGCAGGCTTGGGCTATCAAGACTGGACAGAGGCCTGCAGTTTCTTGAAGTTCTCTGCATTTGGGTGCTGCTGGGGAGAATGTACACTTTGTCAACATGCTTAATGCTAAGAGAAAATGGCCTGAGAGACGGCCTATAGCCAGCAGGGGTGGTAGAGGCTGCCAGTGAGTTCAGAGCTACAAAAGGAGCTGGGAGTGGGGGGCTGGGCAGGGAGGGCCAGAGGGGATGCAGTGATTGGTTAGAGCTGGAGAAGCAGAGAGCCCTGGGTTAGCTTCTGCTGTGGAACCACTTCCTGGGCTGTGGTAATTTATTTGGTCTCTCTGAGCCTCAGTTTCTTCACCTAGAAAATGGCCTCACAGCAGATGCTGTCATCATATATCTCCTGCCCTTGCTGTTTCTGCGCAAACTGCTCAATTTCCTGAGCAGATGTGTATACTGCACTACTGAGGCTTTGTCTTAGTGCAGAGCGTTCCTTGTCATATGCCATAAGTACTGAGAGTTGACATGCTCTGGGGACTAGCCAAAGATGGGCCGGGGTGTGGTGGCTGCACACCCCAGCTCCTTCACCCTGGAGATGACCACTCTATGTCACATGACCTGTGCTGCGTCCCAGAATCCTTGTCTCAGACTGTGCCTCTCTCCCACTGTACCTCTGTCTTAGCACTATGGGGTCTGATGTGACTTGTCTAATACATTTCATTTCTCTCGTGTGGTTGGAAACTGGCGACTCAATCTTCTAGGCTCCAGCTATTGTGAAGTTGGAGATAGAGGCCTGGGTCATGTGGGGCTGATGCTTGGGCCTCTGAGGGTTAAGGATCCCGAATATTTGAGACGGGGGCGGGACCTGGTCGCAGGTCCAGAGACAGCCTTGTTCTAGGTTGGGGCTGCTACTACGGAAGCCATCTTCATGGGGCTGCCTCATCCTGGATCCTGTTGAGGGCCAAGGCAGGCAATAAATCCCCTCAGTGGAGCTGGTCCCAGCATGTGCCACCCAGCAGAAAGGCCTCATCAGCGGCCTCATTTGCATAAGATAATGAAACCGCAGTAAAAATAGGAAAAGAAAAAATGGCCTGGCAACGTTGTTTCCATAATGACAGATGCTTCTTAAATCCTCAGCTTTTGTTTCCAAAGGAAGTGCCATCAAGGACCAGGGGAGGCAGGACCTGTGTCAGGACTGGTGTCTGGCCTGCAGCCTCAGCCCTGGCTGCCTCCATTCCTTGCCTTGCGCCTGGGCATTCACAGGGAACAGAAGAACCCGAGCCTGGCTGAGACTCAGAGTGTCCTTGAGAATAGTTACCTCAGGGTCTCACTCTGAACACCACTTGCAGGGATCTTTTCTTCTCCTCTGAGGTAGCCAAAGTGGGCTTTCCCTTCCGGAGGCAAGCCACCTAAGGAATTGCCCAAGGCTGCCTGCCTGAATTGAGGTGGTGGTTGGGGGAGCCTGCTAACTTCTAGTCTAAGTCCCAGTGGTACCCTATCCTGGCTGCCAAGGAGATGGCTAGAGAGAGGGCAGGTTCCTGAACTATACAGTGATGGGGTTCCAAGGGAGCGGGAGCCAGTTCAGTGAGTCTGAGTTCTGTGCTCTGAGCTGTGTGACATGACCAAGGTCAAAGCAAAGGGGGTCCCTCAGGCTACAGAAGACCTCAATCCGAATGCGCTTCAGACCTGTTTTGTCTGATTGGCAGTGTCAGCCTTGGACACAAGAATAATCACAACAGTAATGGTGGGTAGACTGTGGACATGGGGGGAGGTTTCCACGGCTTAGGGGGCAATCTCTACTTCAGTTGCCATTGGTTAGGTCTAGCTGGGGGAGGGCCTCCGCGCTGCCTTCCTTCCACACTCCCTCTCAGTGTTCCGCACGCAGCCCTGATTTCCTGGAGCACGGAGGGGCAGCTCGGTTGTAACGAAGAATCTCTGCTTGGTCAGACTGTGGTCAGGGTCCTGTGTCTTCTGCTGGGCTCATCAAGGCACCTGCTTGTGAAGCTTAGTGTTAACAAAGAGCCTTGCGAAGTCAGGACCCCTCACGCTTGCTATCTAATGACACCTCATCCCTATTGTGTGGTCACTCAGTCCCATCTGCAGTAAAGTTGGTTTGTCTAGAATCCCTTTAACCCTGTACTAATGTACGCTTTTATTCTTTTCCTCCCACCAATAGCTCCCCCTGGTTCTATACCCTTTATAAGGAAGCACCATTTTCTCCAGTGAACTTGAGTAGGTCTCTGTCCTTTGCCACAGCAATGTCTGACTATAGTACCTTCTTGAATACTGTGTCCCTTGACCCACATACAGTACAGCAGAATGAGTAGCGGCGTGGGTCACGTGTGTGTGTGTGTGTGTGTGTGTGTGTGTGTGTGCACTAGACACTGACCAGGGGGAGACCAAGGCTGTGGCTGTACTCCTGGCACCTGGGGCCTGAGCCAGGACAGCTGTAGTGCTGTCTCCAACTTTTGTCAATAGGCAGCAGGGCAATTTGCTGCCACCAAGCCCTTGACCATGTGGGCTACATGCCCTTCCTTAGGAGGGAGCAGCCGGAACCATTTCCATCCAGGGCAGTACCATCTTGTTCTGCTCTTTGGTGAGGGAGAGCCAAGGCTCAACAGGCCCACGACCATTTTATTGTTTCCCAGAGGCAGCCACCTAGATAGAGAGCCTTGGAGGACCAGGTACAGAGGGGGCTCTAAGCTCTGTTTTCCTAATGCCCCACTTAAAGACCATCAGGGCCACACAACATCCAGAGAGACCCTGAGGGTCAGCAGTGAATGTATGGGTATGGTTGGAGGGGTTACTATTCTGTCGCACAGTATCCAGAGAGACCCGAGGGTCAGCAGTGAATGTGTGGGTATGGTTGGAGGGGTTACCATTCCATCACACAGTACCCAGAGAGACCCGAGGGTCAGCAGTGAATGTGTGGGTATGGTTGGAGGGGTTACCATTCTAGGCCACACAGTATCCTGAGAGACCCAAGGGTCAGCAGTAATGTCTGGGTATGGTTGGAGGGGTTAACATTCTAGGTCACACAGCATCCAGAGAGACCTGAGGGTCAGCAGTGAATGTCTGGGTATGGTTGGAGGGGTTACCATTCTATCACACGGTATCCAGAGAGGCCTGAGGGTCAGCAGTGAATGTCTGGGTATGGTTGGAGGGGTTACCATTCTATCACACGGTATCCAGAGAGACCTGAGGGTCAGCAGTGAATGTCTGGGTATGGTTGGATGGGCTACCATTCTAGGCCACACAGTACCCAGAGAGACCCGAGGGTCAGCAGTGAATGTGTGGGTATGGTTGGAGGGGTTACCATTCTGGGCCACACAGTATCCAGAGAGACCCAAGGGTCAGCAGTGAATGTCTGGGTATGGTTGGAGGGGTTACCATTCTATCGCTGAGTGGACTGGGCACAGGAGGTCCCAACGCCTCTTCTCCCTGTTTTCTTTCATGAGTGCCCATATATCGTTGGGCTTCAGACAGGTCGGCCCTGTGCTAAGAACTTAACACAGCGAGTTCCTCTCCAGTCCCTACCGCTACTCCCCAAGTGTGGATGGTCTTCTCATGATCATGCACTTTATAGATGAGGGGATTGAGGCTCGGGAGTACTCAGTTGTTTGTTCAAGGTTACACAGGCAGTAGGAGGTAGAGTTGGAACTCTTAACGTTTTTTTTATTAATTTTATTTATTTCTGTATGTGTATGAATGTACTGTGTGCATGCAAGTCTGTGCACCCGTGTTGTGCAACGCCGCGGAGGTCAGAAGAGGGTCTCGGATTCCCCTGGAACTGGAGCTCTCCTGGAATTGGAGCTTCAGACGGTTCTCAGCCGCCATGTGGGTGCTGGGGATCGAACCCGGGTCCTCTGCAAGAGCGGTCGGCGCTCTCAACCGCTAGGCCATCTCTCCAACCCCAGAGTTGGAACTCTTACACAAAGTACTTTCATCTTCAATGAAGGACTGGATGGAGGAGCAGATGATGGGTGGTTGCTCTGTTCCCTCACCTCTACAATGACCCCCGTCCCATCAGCCATCTGCCTTGTCTCTCATCTGTATCACCCTGCTCTCTGCTGGACCAGTGTGCTAACCCCCGGACTTCTGCCCTAAATGACAGATATGCTTCAATTGAGGGCCTTTTCCTGCCACCTACCTGGTTGCAGGTTAGAAGAGAGCTCTATGACGCTGTAACCCACAGGGTCCAGCACTCCTCTCCATTCACCAAGGTTGTTGGGGCCTTGCCTGACTCTTTTCAGGTGACAGGACAAGACTGGAGGGTGCACATTTCAGAAGGTCTGCCAATGTATAGAGAGTAGAATTTTCTGTAGCTTTCCACCCCTCTCAATGCCTGCCAAAGCTATAACCCTGTGTCTCATGATTATATTATGGGTTCCTTCTCCTTCCACAGTCCACAGCTGATGTTACTACCAGTGGTCATCTGACCCGTTTCTCTAATCATAACTACTCCTCTGGGAATCGGAGCTGTGACCCTGAGAGATTAGCACAGGCTTGCCCCTTACTGCTCAATACGCCACTGGATAGCATGGAGGTTTCTGGGGATTACTCTCTACTAAGTGAATCTGTCTGCATGAGACTGGGAGGCAGAGGAAGGCAGAGGCCCCTTCCTGTTCCTATTTGGACTGTTTCTGTCCAAATCAGTTCTTGGGAACTTGACAGATTTAGCAGTATCTCTCCACTAACCATCTCCAGCTTCCTGGACAATGAGGACACAATTATGACAGGGGCTAGGATGATAGTAATTTCTCCATCAAGACTTCTAGAAGCCTGAATTGTAACTCCAGGGTATGCTTTTCCCTCCTCAAACTTGTGCCAGCTTCAAAGAAGGAGGTATCCCCTGCCCCATTGTAGACCAGTTCTGTATCTTCCTAGAAGCCATTCCCAGAGGCCCAGGCTGACCTTGTTTTCTTCCAATGGTATCTAATCCTTCCTGCTTAAAGTGACCACCCTGAACATTTCCAGAATAACTAACAGGGCCAACTCCTTCCCAGCTTGAAAAGACTCAGGCAAGATCTAACTGGCTACTCTGGGATGAGAGTAGCCACCTGACCTTATTGATTGTGACCAATGAGACTGGGTCACCTAAGGACACAGCAGCTCTCTCAGAACCTGTGAAGATGATGAATTGGGCATGCCTAAGAGAGAGGTCAGACAGTCTCAAGGTGACACTATGGCCTTGATATCTGAAACAGAACCAGGAGCCTTAGCTGGAGGTCACCACCTGCTCAGTATACAGGGTCTCCTAACCCCGGCACGGTCATCTCTGGGAGGAAGATGGTCCACGTGAACTAGCCGTCACCTCTGTTCTGAAGAGAGGAACAGAAGACATACTTCAAGGGGGACCTGTTTTCTAAAAACATTTCTTTATTTAAAATTTAAAACCATATTACTTCATACAGCAAACTGTGCACTTCGATATATCACAGTGTCTTAAAAAGGAAAATAATCGGATTTGTTTGGAAATTTATTTACATCAGCCTAGAATGATTGGCAAGTAACACAGTTACTATGAAACCCAAATTGTTACAAAATGTTTACAAAAAACTATATTCATAGAAATTCTGCATGTCCACAAAGGGCACCCCCTGAATGGCCCAGAGACCAGCATGTGGGAACCGTGTTGAGTGGGGGGGGGACGACACATTTCCAGGCACTCTGGTCTGGGTGGTGGGACAGGCCAGGGCTTTTGGAGGCCCATGGTGCTGTCTGGGGGTTCAGCCCAGGGGCTGGGAACTGAGGTCCCCATCACAGAGGCCCAGCCAGAAAAGGCCCAGGCAGGAGTGGACTGGGGTTTTGGAGCACAGTGGTGTGAGGGTCCTTGGAGCCTCTGGTCTCTGTGGAGCCAGGACAGGACTCTCCTCAGCGGCTGGATTGAGATGTGATTGGCCAGGGCCACAGAAGCTGTCCTGGATTTAAGTGCAGATGGTCTGGGGGCTGGGGCTGAAGTGGAGGGAGGGCAGGCTGCAGGCCACACGGAAGCAAAGCCCATCTCTTCTCTGCACTCTCCAGAGATGCTAGGACCCAGGAAGGGCCTAAAGGGCTCAAGCTACTAGCAACAGACAGATCCAGGCAAGGCAGGGACAGAGGACTGTGGTCCTCCGCTTGCTGCCGGCTGGGGAAGATGAACAGGGAGAAGGGCCGGCAGAAAGCATGGCGCTGGGCAAGGACAGGTGCTACCTTCCTGCCGCTCATCTATCACCTTGCCTCTCTGGCTCCCTGACAGCTGGTCTGTCCCTGGGTCAGATGGGACAGGGAAGGTGTCTGGGTTGGGGCAGACTCTTTGTTGGAATTTGATTGCATCTATGACTCTTCCGTGTAAAAGTAAAACAGACAAACTGTGGGGTGATTTGAAGGCCAGTTTTAGAAGGAAGAATGAAAGCTGGATCCCTAACTAGGGCATCAGGACGCTGTACGGACATGCCAGCAATGCCCTGGAGCCTTTCTCTTCAAAAGGTGCTCTTCCTAGCTGTGAGCTGTGAGCAACCTGCATATGTAAGGCCTTGGCCACCCACGATCTCTGCCTGACACCTACCAGCAACTCTGCAGCAGGGATAAGAGCACCCAGAGAACAGCCTCCTCTGTCCTTGGCAATTCTTCCTAGTAGTTGCCCTGGGACGAGGCCATGATGTTGGCTTAGGAGCCAAGGACTAGCAACATCTCGTGCCCCAGACACATCCACTTGTCCTGCCTCAGACTCCAAGATGTAGACGCCCACCAGGGCCACTCGCCAACCCCATACTCTTCTGGCCTCTGTCATGTTCAGGAGCGCTAATGTGGAAAGGGCCTATCCCATTCCCATGGGCTGTCTGACCTATACCTGACCTTGCTATTTCAGTCCCCATCTCTTACTGGGTCCCCACCCATACTGGCTGGGTTCTGTATACTCTGTGTGCAGACGTGCAGGGAAGGGTTGTGTACACAGGGGATCTGGGTCATATATACACTGTGCATATATATATGTATACAGCATATATATATATTTTTTACATTCATATATATATATATATTATATAGAACATTAACCTTCTACCTAAAACAGTTCTGTGACTTCACATACTCCTCAGCTCTGAAGTTTTAACTCCAGGTCATGGGGATAGACGGCAAGGCCCATTCCACTATATCAAGTGGCTGGGCCTATTCCACATGTGCACTTCCAATCCCAACCTGGGACTTCCAGATGTATCTCATCCAGAGACTTGTCCACAGGACTGGGCCCAATTCTTACATCTGTCCACCAGAGGTTGGGCCCCAGATATTAAATCCATATAACTGTTTGTCCACGACATAAGGCCCCTTCCTGATGGGCATACAGGCAGGTCGGTTCCAGAAGGGGGCTGTTTGTCCTATTCAGATGCTGGTGCCTACAGCAGGAAATGGCTCTGGGGATGAAGGATGACTTCATGTGGCATGAAGCAGCCTCTGAACCCCACCCTCAGCTCTCCCTGGACCCAAAGGAATGTAGGAAGAGGCCCAGGGTCCTTTTCGGTGGATCTGACTTCTGCTCTCCCATGGCATGGAACCTGCTCACCCCTTCCCCATCTTCAGGCTACACGTTCGGAAACCTAGAGTGCTCGTCCATCTGAGACTTGGTCCAGGTTGGGAAGGAACGGCTTCCCATCCCTCAGATTCCAAGTCCAACTCACTGGCCCAGGCCTTATTTTCCTTCTTATGAGACACCTGCGTGCGGACTGGACCCACCTGGGCACCCACAGAATGCTAAAAGTGTTGTCATCTGTCCATAGCAGAAAAACCAGAGGCAGGGCAAGGGAGAGACAGGATGAGGCTGAGTGGACAGCAGCCCCAAGGCCAGTATGTGCAGGTGGAGCTCAGGCCGACATGGTAGAGTGCAGTACTTCTCCATTTAGGGCTGGCCCATAGGACCAGCCAGCAAGGTACCTGCTCAGGTATGTCCCATCTACGCCATCCAAACCAGCTTCTGCGCTTTCCAACTACCCCCTCAGTGCCTCTGTGCGTGTGCCCCAGCCCCAGCCCCAGCCCTGCTCCCCTGACAGGGTGGGGGCAGGCCTTCACTTGAATGGTCTTCCTCATTGAGGCCACGCCCCTTCTGATTCCCTCCCTCCTTTCCTCCTCATGGGTGGTGTACCACCTTCAGTACCCTGGGAGAGACACAGCTTAGCCAGGCAGGGTGGTCTCCAGGGTGCTTGGCACTGGGCTGGTCTCTAGGACAAACACAGGACATTGGCCAAAGGGTGAACATTAGCCACACCTCTGGATATAAGGCTTGAGTAGAAGGGAGGATCCTGTAACATGCCGCCCCTCTTCTGTGTAGGAGTCTAAACACCACCCCAGTACCTTCACCCACCATTCTTCATTCCATTTATGAAAAACTTCCCCACCGACCCCTTCCCTTTCCTCCCACCCCCATCATAATCTACATATGTGCATAGCCTCAGAATAACATGACACATCTGTAGTGTCATGTACAAAGCACATGTGTGACATGAGCATACATGTGGGCGTGTGCTATGAAACGGTATCGGACAGTGTAAGACAACGGTTAATGCCCACGGTGGATGAGAACGGACTGGGGAATGGTTTCAGCGGAATCCAGTTAGCAGGAATTGAAAACAAAACACACAGAAAATAAGAAAATATTTTTCCTTTCAACAGGACACTCTGCATATAGCAAAGGAGTCACCAGTCATGAGCCCGAGAAGGATTTCTCCCCACTTGGCTATCTCCCTGTGCACTTTCCCACAGAGACAAATGATCCCTCCCTTGACGTGCAAGCAAACGAACCCTGGCATCCTGCCTTACTGACTGTGTGGCCACCTTTATGTGCGATGTGAGCTAGAACAGAGGTGCAGTCTGCAAACATATGGGCATGAGTACACACACACACACACACACACACACACACACAAACAGTCACAAACTCCATTTCCACATGGTTCCTCTCTAGTACAGTGCACACACATCCATGGGACACAGTGCTCTGCTCTGCCCTCCCCCTGCTGTCTGCGGGGCACACAAGCTTGCACACATGTGCACAGACACTCAAATCGGACCCCTTGATGGCATGGCTTCTCCTTTTACATGTATTTGGCTATGCTGCAGGTTGTGTCCTGCTCACCCCATCCTGTGCCATTCAGCACACACACACACACACACACACACACACACACACACACACACACACTCGAACACCTGCATTTATTCATATACTTAACAGAACCCCATCAAGACATGGCTTCTCCTGTTTTTAACATAGATAGGGTTCTGTTGCTGGTCCAGAGTGGTTTCCTTCTTCATGTTTCACTCATGTTCTCTTGGTCTCTGTGTGTCTCTGTCTGTTACACACACACACACACACACACACACACACACACACACCAGACCTCACGGGAGGCCCCTATTATTGCCTGCTATGGACTATGTTATGTGTCCACATCTGTTCTTTACCTCCAGCCTCCGAAACTCACACATATAACACCGAACACACACGAACACCCCTACCTCCTGCCACATGGCTTTCCTATCACTCCATGCACTGGGCTTGGCTGCAGGTCTAGCCATCTCCTGCATCCTCCAGTGTAGACAGCCAGCCAGAGCTGCTGTGGTCTGGGGAGCCAGGAAGATGGGCTTCATCCCCCGTGCCCAGTGGGGTTTTCTGTTTGGCTGGGGCTCCTTCGCCTGCTGAGAAGGCTCTTGCGATCCATAGCGTTTCCCCCTGGCAGCACCGGGAGGGAAGGAGGGGCTGGCTGGTGTCTTGTGGTTCTCCACCCAGAATGTGCAGCCCTGGTCCCTGCTCTGAGTCCAGCATCCACCCTCGGCCACAGGAGGCCTGTCCTGCTCTGTAAGGACACTTGTGCCTAACCTCTCCTTTCTTACAATTCCAAACCGTTGAGCTGGAAGCCACGGGTCATCTGCCGCTGACCCGCTTGGCTGCCCCCTCACTGATGTCCACTCCCGAGGTCTGCCGCATGCCTCCCTAGACCTTGGCTGCTCCAGGTAAGAGACCGGGGCCAGGATGGCCTTGCATCTCTGTGTTGGGTCTTTGGCTCATTTCCTAGGAGGCAGCTTCTCCCTTCTTATCCCAGGGGGTCTCTGTAGCTCTCCTGTCCTAACCATGAACATTTTCTTTCTCCGGGGAGGGGGATCTTTAGGTTGGGCAGCCCCAGAAGTCGTGTCCTCTCTGGCTTTCCCCACCGTCACCAAAGTCAGTCTGTGTGGGGAGACACTGATTCCTCTTTTGAGGAGGTGTGGGTTGACTTGCACTTCAACGGAGGCTGCTCTTCTATTTCCAGGATGTTAGAGGGAGGCCAAGTTCAGCTGGGCGGGAGGAACAGGGAGTTGCTGATGAGTGGATGGCGGAGAGCCCAGGGTCCCAAATGCCAGCTCCCCAGCTGGCAAAGTCGGTTCGATGGCTCAAGGGCCTGTGGGATTTTCATGGAATCCACATCTTCTGCTGGTCTTCTAATGTCAGCCGAGTCTTTGGGCATCTTTTGTGAGGGATTCTTTCTTTTTCCTCTGGCCAGAAGAGAAGAAGAATTTGCTGTGACCATTAACTCACTTAAATTTCTGGAGACTTTCAAGATGCAGGGGAACTGTTGGGACATTGCCCCTAACAATCCAAGATGGTGTCTGCCATTTGTGCATTCTCCTCTTCCATAACAGAATCCACAGTGCTTTCCTTGTTGCCAAGGGACTGCTATGAGCAAAGCCAAGTCAAGAAGACCAGACCCAGGTGAATAGTTCTAAGGGCTGAAGCCTGGGTGGACAGCAGCCCCTGGGCTCTACTGTCAGCCTGACTAGAATATCCTTAAGGCGCCCAAGGTTGGAGTCTCTACTCTCATGCCATGTGCTAGGAGGCCTGGACTTGTGGGGGAAGGAGGGGAATATAAGAGCCACCTCCTGTGTTCTGGAGGGCCGTGGCAGAGACGCCTGGCTCTGGAGCAGAGGAGAGGGCGATGAGTGGAGCCTGAGGGCGTGTGCTTCCCCTGGCCGGCTCAGCTTTAGAAAGCCATAGAAGAGACAAGAGGAGATGAAGCCCAAGCAGCTGGCCTGGGGCCTGCTGGTTTCCCAGTAGGTAAGGGCTGAGGGTTCACAGCTGGATGCAGGCAGCAGCTCTGTCCCCAAGCCAGTGTGAGATGAGGATGTCCCTTCGGGTCTCCTTTGCTTTCTTCTGCATGGACCAGACCTGAAGTCCCTGCCACACCTGTGCTCAGGGGAAGACAGGGGCTAGCGAGGTGCTGCAGCTCATGCTGTCCTTGCCCGGAAGCCGGCGGTCGTTGAAGGTGTGCATGTTGATGACAGCGTCCGTCTTGACCATCATGGGAGGCTGTGGCTTGTGCTTGAGACGACGCTGGCAGGTGAGGGAGAAGCGGATCTCGTCGGCCACGGTGCTGCAGAAGGAACGCTGGGGGTGGGGTGAGGAGGAACAGGGCGCAGAGTGAGGCAGGATCCTCTCCTTCACCCCCTCCCCACTCTGGGCATTTCTGCACCTGCACCCTACCTGCCCCACAGGTCCCCTGGAAGCCAAGGTGAAGGGCGGGAGGTACCATCTCCCCACTTCACAGATAACTCCACAGGGGCGTGCGGGTGGAGTCTGACAGGCTCTGGCTTACCTGTTGGAGTTTCTCCCCTAGACACTAAGGTTTTGCTCCTAGGAGCCTAACCACTAGTGCTAGGCCTGGCCTGGGGTCAGGTTTGCCTAAACTCTTGAGGAATGTGTGTGGAGTGTGTCCTGATGTGTCTTCCAACCGAGGGGCAGAATCACTGCCTCCTGCTCAGGGGTCCAGCCCATGTTTAAGGTGGGTAACTGGTGGACAGGTCCCTGTAAGGTCCTTCTGACCTAGCCCTGTGGTAGCTGGAGGGGTGGCAAGACAGAGCGAGTTCCAGGACAGCTGGGGCTACAGGGAGACCCTGTCTCAAAAAGACCAAAAAAATAAAAGAGCGTAGAATTCTCATAGGGATTGGATGGAGGTAGCTCCCAAGGCCAACCCCTTGGGGGATATGGTGCACAGTGAGGTGGGCTGCTGGCCCAACTCACCCAGCAGAGTCAGGACATCAGCACCAGGAGTGATGTGTAAGGTCACAGGTGCTGAGGAGACTTCCTCTTCTCAGCTGTGACCTCACAAGCCTCCCCCACCTTTCCTGCTCTATGTAGAATACCACCTCTCTTCAGCCTGCCTTTCTGCACGGGTTTCCTATATGCAAGGCAACATGTTAGGTGTTAGCCACAGAGCAATGGCAAGACAGGTGAGGCTCCAGGCTTCAGAGAGCTGGGGTCTGACAATGGGATGGGAACAGACAGCAAGCATGTGAACATGTGATCCATCTCAGACAGTGATGACTATGATTAATAAAGCCACCAAGTGGGATAAAGAGGGGCTGGGAACAGGGACTTCAGGGAGGTGACATGGAAGCTGAAAGCTCAATGACCAGATGGTGCAAAGAATATGGTATACTGTGGGCAGAGCCTTCCAGGTGGGTCGAACAGCATGTGCAAAGTTCCTAGGGCAGAAACATGCTTAGTGTTATGGATACCAAGGAGCCAAATGTGAGGCAGAGGGAGGATGGGCATGGTCCTTTAGGCCTTTTTAGTGGAATTTAGAGCTCGGTCTAATCTTAGCAGGAATTTCTAGAGAACCTGGTCGCTGTTCACTTTTTATGTATTTTAACTTAAAAATTGTTTATTTTTATCTTATGTGTTTTGCCTAAGTGTACATGTAAGCACATCCATACTGGGCAATGCCCTCAGAGGCCAGAAAGAGTGTCCTATCCCCTGGAACTGGAGTAACAGATGGTTGTGAACTGCCATGTGGGTGTTGGGTAGCAATCGCAGGTCCCCTGCAAGAGCAGGAAGTCTGCTCCTAACTGTGCTGAGTCATCTTTACAGCTCCTAATGTATTATAATTTTAAATCATTCCCAGGTGGACATGTAGGCATTTCTCTCATGCATCCTGTTGAGGTCCATACCTGGACAAAGGGCATTGTGAATAAACATCCACATCTCTGATTACTTCCATTGGATGATTGGATGCTTTTTTTTTTTTTCCTTTGGTCTTTTTGAGACAGGGTCTCCCTTTAGTCCCAGCTGGTGGAGCTCTCTCTGTAGACCAGGCTGGCCTTGAACTCACGAGATCTTCCTGCCTCTGCCTCCCAAGTGCTGGGATTAAAGGCGTGCACCACCACGCCCAGCTTGGGTGCTTGTTTTTTTTTTAGAAGTAGTCAATGAATGGCCAGTTTTAAAGACTCTACTTCTGGTGGAGTTAGTTGCCTTCTAGGAATACACCTGTTCAGACTTCTCTCTCTACAGGCAGGATGTTCTCTTTCTCCCCAGCTAACTCACACACCCAAGACCATCTCTCCCTTCGCTTGGCTGACTTAGACTGGCTGGTTGTTAACTCATTTTGATGGGTCTATCAGCTGCTGAGAGAGAGGAACAGGCCCTCCACATATGACCTAGTGGCAGGCTCCTGGCAGCCACTCAGAGGCTGGATGCCTTTGAACTTCTCTGGGAAAGGTGATTCCTCAGCCCAGAGACTCTCAGCTTAGGTGCATGCTTCAATCACCCCGTGGGCCTTCTGCAAACTAAGCCAGGCTCCACCGCAGGCCAATTAAAACAGAGTCTCTGGGAGTAAGGCCAGGGTATTAGCACTTAAAACTTTCCCCGTACTTCTAATTTGCCAGGGGAATCCAGAGCTCCTATCCTACCATGGTTGATCTAATCAGGCTGGGAGAGATAGACTCCGCTGTCCGCATGCTCGGGCCAGCCCTTGGAACTTTCTTTTTTTTTTTTTTCCAAACTTTTCATTATGGAAATTTCCAAATATATGCAAAAGTAAGAGAGAAAAGCATAATGAACCCCCGTGCCATCACCGTCACCCAGCTTCAACAATTTCCCTGGGGGTTTAGGAAGGGAGCTGACATGGTTTGAATTAAGTTTGAAATGGGGGTGCTGACTGCTGTGTGTCGATGGTCACGGGGAAGAGTGAAGGGAGTCCAATGTGGAAGGGAGGGACGGAGGCTGGGAGGCCAGGGACCAAGGGAGGTGTGCAGGCTGGAAGACAGTTAGGGCAGCAGTGATGGCACCCTGGCCTGCGATGGGGCAGAGTGACGGTGGTAGGAGAACACGTTTAAAGCAGGACAGCAGACAGTTGGCAGGATCCTGGTGGACTGGATGCGGGGTGGTTGTGAGGAGATGAGATGAGACAGAGCACATGGTATTAGGACAATGAAAGCAGCACAGTAACGCCCTTGCCTCGTCTCCTTCCAGCGCAGCCCAGCCAGGGGCTCACCTGCTCCCGCTCTGCTGTCTTGCGGAGCTTGTACACAAACTCGCCTACTGCTACCAACACGGACAGGACCAAGCCGGCGGCCAGGACGATGAAGATGCCGCCAATCTTCTGGATGCCCAGTGCGCTGGCCTCCTTGTTGTCCTCCTCAGGGCACCCGCTACCCCGCCACCACTTTTCCTTCATGATGTGCAGCTTGTCTTCCTCCTGCAGCTGCAGTATGGCGATGGTGATCTTGTCCCGGTAGGGGGAGCCTGCAGAGGGGACAAGGGGTGGCCAGTAGGGGCTGCTTACTAGACTGGCTGTCACCAAGGCCCCGATTCAAGTCGGGGAGGCTTTGCTCACCAAATGTGGGTCCTGTGTCCCCGGGAGGCCTGTGTACGTGGGCAGCATCCACAGGTGTAGAGTGAGGGCCCTAGCTCTTACTGCTCCAGGCCAGGGCTGACCACACCAGGGCCGTCACCCCTCCCTCTGCTTCTGCTGAGGCAATGCTACCTTTACAGCTTTGATGGAATGAGCCTGGGGTCCATGTGAGCGAGCGTGGGCGAGGTGGGGGTCGTGCCACCCTCTGTCCACACTGCACCCCTCTCTGAGCCCAGCTTACCCATAGGTGTGCCGATGCCGTAACCCTTGGAGTCGATGAGGCCGCCGATCTGGGTGAGGTTGCAGTTCCTCTGTGTGACGTACTCGATGGTAGTGGATTCCATGAGTAGCGCGTAGTCGGCAGTGAGTGTCCGCTGGATACCTTCCTCGTTGTTCTTCACCAGAGCTGAGGGCTTGCTGCTCATGAAGGCCCACATCTTCTCAAAGGTGGAGATCTTGGATTTCTGGATGGGGAGAGAAGGGAAAGTCGACACTGAAGTTAGGAAATCCTCCCTTCCCCAGAGACTGTGCTCAGTTGCATGGGGGCCATGTTCAGCGCACACAGAGCCCTGAGCTCTGTGTGCGCTGTGTAATAGGGGAATACCACTCATTGTGCAGGTGTGCAAACTGGCCCTGGGAAGGGAGGTGCCAATGTGCTCAGCTTTGTTGAGATTTGGACTTGGGCCCATCTCCTGCTAACCCTGGCTTTTTGCCATGGCATAAATTATCATTATATTTTATTTTATTTTATTTTACTCTTTGGGACAGGGTCTCATGTTTCCCAGGCTGGCCTCAAACTTTATATGTAGTTGAGGATGACCTTATACTTTTTAAATTTATTTTTATTTTATGGATATGAATGTTTTGCCTGCCTATATGTAAGTACACCCTTTCATGCAATATCCACGGAAGCCAAAGAGGTTGTCAGTCTTCCTGGAACTGGAGCTACAGACAGTTGTTAGCCGCCATGTGGGTATTAGGAGCAAAGAGGGTCTTCTGTAAGAGCAGCCAGTGCTCCTAACCTCTGAGCCATCTCTCCAGTCCTGACCTTAAACTTCTGATCTTTCTGGGTCACCAAGTGCTGGGATTACAGGTGTGTGCTCCCACATCTGGTTTATATGGTTCTAGGATGGAACAGGGTTTTCTGAGTACTAGGCAGGCACTCTGCCATCTGAGATGCAGTCTCAGCCCTCAGCCTGACTTCTTCAAAGTGGATTTTCTCTAATATTTGTTAATCAATTAGTCTGTGGAGGTCTCAGTCTAAAGGCCTTAGCTGCATTAACCTATTCGTTCCCCCATTCCTCACAGCAGTCACCGAATTATTTTGTAGATGGGGAAGTTGAAGAATTGCTTTGGAAAAAAAAAAGAAGTAACTTATCTAAAGCTATCCAAACACTAAATGGCAGAGCCAGGCCTCAAACCCAGGCCGTCCAGCAATAATCCATGCTCCTGCGCACACAGATGCACTGCATCTCAGAAACCACTAGGGGACGCCAATGAGAGCAAAGCTCAGTGGGTCAGGCTCCTCCTCTTTACCTCAGGTAAAGCTGACCCTCTTCGGGAGGTGGGAGGTGGGGTAGTATCCTTTCTGGGATACAGATGGAAAATTCTGTGTTCCAATCCTATTGATAAATTTTCAATTTTTGAGATCTTGAAACTAACAATGGGAGGAGAATTTTATGTTCCCACAGGTAAAAATCACCAATCTAAATGCTTGAAAACATACAACTTATGGCTATGCAGGATAGACTGGGAAATGCCAACAGAGAGGCTGACCCATCTGAACATTAAAGAAAGAGGAACCTCAGACTGCCTGAGTCACAGACACTGAGCATCTCTCTGAATACTATTGGGGTTAACTGTTTATAATGGGCCCTAATGAAGTTTACCTTCCAGATACTGAGAAACCTACCTACCTCTCCCCTTTATAGGAAAAAGAAAAACATGATGGTAATGAAACCATTCCCTAACTGTAAATTAGAGCCAATTGTTACAGTGGTAATTTCCTATAAAACAGGTATAACTACCCTTTTTTAATTGATTGATAGGCATAGGAACTGTGAAAGGATAATTCTCTATCTAGAGCCAAATTCAATAGTAAAGTGTTTATAAGCTGTGTAATTAAGCAAAATATATTACTACAGGAAAGCTCTGACATCAGCAATGAATTATTCTGCCTAGGAGATGTTGGCTAGGGGATTCAAACCCGCCCCCCCCAATTATAAAGGCCTTTTGCCTATAAGTGGGATATATGCAAGGAGAAAGGCAGTAAGTCCCTGTTGTCGAAGACCTGGTGTGAGCATGAAAAATGTTATGAGACGTCACTTGCTAGCGTACAACCGGCCTCTGAAATGCTAGAGAGCGTTACCAAAGGCCACTACAGCAATACAGCAAAATATTGGTCTCCCTGAGACAAACAAGACTCCTCCGAAAATATCAGCTACACCTCAACAGCCTGGAGATACAGTGCAACAGTGGCAGCCAAGTGTCTATATTATATCCCAAAACTATTTGGCTATTAGCTCTCTCCTTGGAGGAATAACTCACAGCGGATGCCACAAGCTTATGTCCTCTAGTGGTTAGGCGATGTTATAAGCCACAATAAGAACTTGTCACCCTTTATAGAGAAACCACAGTTTGCGGATTAGCATACCATCCAAGCATCTGTGTCTATGCTCACAGCTTAGCTTGACATAATAAGTGGTACTGCTTAAATGCCTGTACATCCAATAGCTTGTGCTTTGTTAGTATGACTAAAAAGGGTATCACTGGGAAAGCTGTCAATCCATGAAGGGAAACAACCTGAACAGACTGGAGTCCAAAATGACAACTCCAAAGAAATTAGACTGTTTTCTTCTCACCCACTTGTGCCCCTTTCCCAAAGCCCAGGGAACAAACTGCGGAAGAGGAGGCGTGGTAGATTGTAAGGGCTGTGGAGAGATAGGGGTGAATCATGAGACTACAGGAATATAGTCTGGTCTCATAATTGATCAACATGCCTGTGCATACAAGCTTCTCCACTGGCTATGGGAACCTTGGGTTGTTCAAAATTTGGACATAGATACTTGCAAAATGCACCAATTACTTAATTGTATGACAAACTGAATAACATCAATGTTATCTGCAAACAACTGTGTTATTATATTGTAGAATCCCTTAAAAATAAACAAATAAAAAAACAAAACAAAACAAAAGACAAAAAACAAAAACAAAAAAAAGCTGATCCTCTTCATACTGGGTGTCAGAGGAGACTTCAAGCCTGGGTTCCAGCTTGTTCTTAGTACTGAGAGAGAGGTGGGGGTGGGGTGGGAATTGCAGGATGGAGAGAAGGGTGAGCACCCTCAGAGCTTGTGGTGCCTGTGTCTGCTCCAAGCTTGGGACTAGGGGGACTTGGCTGGTTGTGATGGGTGGGTCTGGTGGGTGGGGTGCTGTGTCTGCCCCAGGGAGTCTCAGGGAGGTCACTAGGGCGGGGAAAGAGGAGGGTAGGGGCTGAGTGTCACTTAATACCTGGGTATGCAAGGTGTTCATGAGCCACCCCAGAAACTTGGTGCCTGCTTAGCTGTCCGTCAACATCCGTGATCAGCCCTGTCCTAGTTCGGTCCCCAGAGAGCAGGTGGCTTTGCAAGCCCCACTGTATCCGAGGTTTCCAAGCCTGGCTGTGGCTTTCTGTGATGTCAGCCTGTTTGATTGGCACCCAGCCCAGCTCTGGTGCACAAGACAACATGGGTGCACTCCTACAGCTAGTACAGGCCTGGGGGAAGGGCAAGGCCATGCCTGCCAGGAGCGGGCAGGAAGCCTAGGGGGTCACGTGCTGAAGTTCACAGCACACCCTGAGGGGGGAGGGCATGGGGACAAGAGGGAGCGGCAGAGCAGGTGGGAGCGTTTGCTGCTCAGCCTGGCAGGGCGTCAGCTGAGGGCCACAGGGCAGGGCCCTTCACAGATCAGCTGCAAACTCACTTGCCTCGAAGCCATGGAGGCTCTGACCCCAGGCTCTCGGGGGCTTCATTCCGCTGCCCCCACTTACAGCTGTCTGGCTCTCTGGCTGTTCCAACTTCACAGTCACGCTCCTTCCACCCAGGCGGCTCTCCAGCTAGCCACCTTCCAGCCTTCCTCCCACCTCAGCTCCTCTCCAGCCCCCCCCCCTCCTCTAAGACGGTTCTGGTTCTCATCTCCAGCTTTCCTGGCGCCCCAGATGTTTCTCATTTTCCAGATAATTTCTGATATGCAGATTCTCTGCCAGCTCTTTAGGCCTCTCTTCCTACTCTGCGCATTTCCTCCCAGGGCTCTTCATGGATCCCGATGACATTTTTGTTCAACCTCCCCTTCCTCAGTGTGGGCCGGACCTCCTGATTTGCTTTTGGATCAACCCCGGAAGTGATGCAACGCTACCTCTGAGTGACAAGAGATGGTGTTCCATCTTCCTATGCTCTGACTCTTCTCCCCTGAGGTAGGGGCTGCCATGTTGGGAACTGCCTTAGGAAGGGTCCCCCAAGGTAAGGGACACAGGACAGTGCCTGGACAATGCTCGGCGAAATACTAAAGCTCTTAATTGGTCCAACAACTTGAGAGGAACTAAGCTTGTACATACCCTGTGAGCTTGGAAGCCATGCTTCAGAGTGGCTGCAGCGTTGGCTGACAGCTGGATTGCAGCCTTCTGAGGAGCCCCAAGAAGTGGACTCTTGAGGTTCTGCTGGACTCCTGACCACAAATCACCAAGTAACAGATTTTTTTTTTTTTTGTCTTTTTAAGACAAGGTCTCCCTGTAGCCCCAGCTGTCCTGGAACTCACTCTGTAGACCAGGCTGGCCTTCAACAAAGATCCACCTTCCTCTGCCTCCCGAGTGCTAGGATTAAAGGCGTGTGCCACCATGCCTGGCCAGATGTTGTTTTAAGACACAAAATTTGGGTAATTCATTATGCAGTAGATAGCTAATACACTCTTACCTGCATGCTCCTGAGAGCATACAGTTCTGAATAGAGCCGCTTTTACAGATAATCATGAACTCCAACTATTCTTATAATCAAATTATCCGAGTCCAACCATCTCTGCTTTGACGGATACACATGGTCCCAGACACGCTCACATCCCTCAGCTGCATTCCACTCTTGCCTTCTGCTTTCCAAATTCTTCCTTTTCTACAGAGGTGTAAACCAGGGCTGGGTGAAATGTCTAAAGTTCTTTTTTAACCTCCTAATGCACCGCCTGCTAGTTCATCCGCTGTTAATCCACGCATGGGTCTATGTACATATGCAACCATCTAGGCATGGAGACACGTGTTAGTCCATCCACACACATACCTACCTATTGATTCATCTACCCACGCATCGATCCCTCTCTCCTCTCCTCATTAATCATCCGCTCATGCAATCCCCACTAAATCATTATTTACATACTAGATCCTTCATCCAACTATCCACCTAGCCTGCAACCTCTTTATCCATGTGTTCTTCCATCATGTGTCCACTTGTCCTCTTCCTCACCTATCATCCATTCACCCACCTTTTTCCTCACTCATCCACCCACTCTCCCATGTGGTTGGTCAACCGTAACTCCCGAATCTTGGCAAAAGTAACCAATGGAGCCCTCTGGGAGCCCACCCTACTTAGGCCTCTGAACGGGATCACCTTTTCTTCCGGACTGCACCTTCACTCTTCCATTCCTTCTACCTACTGGCCTCTGGTGCCAAGAGAGATGCTTTAGTCTAGGAATACAGTACCCTAGAGAGAGGCAGGGATTTCAGTTGAGGCCAGAGGAGGTATCAAGGCAGTGGGTCTTGAAGACTGGCACATGGGAGCCACCAGTAGGTAGGGAGACAGGGAGGGACACCAGTGAGCACGGGCCAGTTAAGATGAGAAGTGATATGGGGCTGTACTTTGCTGACACACATTTCAAGAATCCCACGCCCCAAACTCAAGTCCTCTGTTGGCCTGGTGTCACAGAGTCTGCAACCTGTTTCCTTGCATGTCTCCCACTGTCCTTGGCCTAGATCTTGAGCTCCTTTGTTAATTGTACCTTCTCTCAGTCTCTGCTACCATTTTACATTTTGTCCTTGAGACCAGTCCGGTGATTCAGGAGCACAATACTACCACACCACCCCGCCCACCCCCACTTGGCATATTAACCATAGAAAGAAGCAAAGCTCTGCCCTGTCTCCATGGGTCGTACCGCCAGAGGACCAAGTTCCTGTCACCAGCCTGAGTTGTAGTCTCCTCCCTGGGGAGTGGAGCCCTACATTCCGATGGCTCTCACGTCATCCTGCCTGCCCTGGCTCTGGTGAGAACCTTAATAAGGATTACTGCAGGGCCAGTCACCCAAATCAATTAATAGAATCATTTGGAGCAGCCAACACAGGGCCATCTGCCAGGATGGGGCTGATTTTTTTTTTTTTATCAGGAAAATTGGCAGGAAAGGAAGTCTCAGGCTCACTACTTTCAATTCCAGCTTCCTCAAAGAAGTAAATTGATTTTCCCCAACTGAAGATACTTAATCTTGAGAATTTAACATTTCCGTACAAAAGAATGTATAGGGCCTATATATGCAGATATAAATACATATCCATCAGCTTCGAAAGGAGCTGGATTGCAGGGAACATGCAAAGAGAGGCTGCTGCTGTGATTCCATGCAAGGCTTTGAGTATTTTCCATCCGGGAGAAGAGACCTTTTCCCAGATTAATTAGCTTACTATCCCGGGAAGCAGAGTCTGTTCTTATCAGAACCCCGTTCTTAAGGAGTTAATCACTTCTCCTGGATTACTTCTGTGGGCACCAGGAGGCCTCTGTGAGTGCCCTGCTTTCCCTGCTGTTATGGCTCCCCCGGAACCCCATGTCTGCACCTGTTCTTCAGGTTCCCTTGAGAGGTGCTGAGGCAGCTCCTGCAGTGGAAGGCCCAGAGGTGAGAGCGGCAGGTGGGGGTCATAGGAGGGTCAGTTCCAAAGTGCTGGCCTTGGTGTCACCCCAGCCTGGGTTCAAGTGCCAGCTCCTTCTGTGTGACATCACATCTCTGTCTGTAAAATGGGGGGCTATCCTAAACCTCAAGGAAACACACTGGAGCACTTATTAATACGACCCCAAGGCTCCGTGTGCGGCTGGTACCATTGTTTCTCCTTATGGCTCCTTAATTATCTTTTAAGCCCAATTTTCCCATTTAGAAACAGGAAACAATGTTCATAATACAGAGCAGTTATGGGAAAATAAATGACACAGTACTTAGGGGTAAGGAGCTAGGGAGTTGGCTCAGTTGGTGAAGAGCTTGGCTTGCAAGCACAAGGACCCAGTTTCAGCCCCAGATCCTGCATTAAGAAAAGCTGGGCATGGTGGCACATGCTTGGGATCCCAGCTCTAGAGACTCGGAGATGGGTGGATCCCCGGGCCTCACTGGGGAGATGGGTGGATCCCTGGGCCTCACTGGCTAGCCAGCCTAGACTGCTTACAGAGTTCAGGCTAGGAAGAGACCTTGTCTCAAAAAGAGGTGGATGGTTCTAGGGAACATATGAAGTATACCTGCACACACATATTCGTTCATTCGTTCATTCATTCATTCATTCATTCATTCATTCATTCATTCATATTCTCTCTCGTCTTCTCTCTCTCAGGAAACTCAAGTTCAGGCAATACCAGCAGCCCTGGTATGGGAAATGGCTTAAGAAGGCTGGGCGGGACACTGTAAACCAGAGCCAGCTGTTACCTCTGAGTTCTCAGGAGCGCCAGCTCGCAGATGTCAGATCCTTCACATTTTCAAGGGGCTGGAGTCGTGAATATTCCAAATGTACAAGTCTTTAAATTTCAAGATGTTGGCAATCAGCTTTAAAGAATATTTCTAGCTGGGCCTGGTGGTACATGTCTTAAATCCCAGCACTTGGGAGGCAAAGCCAGGTAGATCTCTGTGAGGCCATCCTGATCTGTCTAGTGAGTTCCCGGATAGCCGGGACTACAAGGAGCCCCTGCCTCAACAAGCAAACTTCTGCATGAAAAGAAGCAATGAGTAGCCCCTAGAATTAGGCCTATGGGGTGGTTGGGCCTGAGTTACCAGTTTGCGGCAGTAAACAGTAAGGCTAGTCAACATTATGAAGGGCCTTCTCTAAGCTGCATCTGTGAATCTCCCAAGTTAACCATCTCAGTAACTCTGTAAGGTTGAAGACAGAATCATACCCAGTTCACAGATGAGAAAACTGAGGCTTAGAGAGGTCTGCGGGGGCTTAGGAATTTTCAGTGACTTCCCTGCCATCCTTGACCCTTGCCTACACTCGCTGCTGCCTCCTTGCTATTCCCTCTAGAATCCTTCCGTTTTAGGGACTACCCCCCAAGCCTCCTCTCCGCTCTCTCTATACAAAGACACATGGTCAGGGTAAGAGGAACCAAAGCCTACCACAAAGCCCAGTAAGACACATGGTCAGGGTAAGAGGAACCAAAGTCTACCACAAAGCCCAGTGAGACACATGGTCAGGGTAAGAGGAACCAAAGTCTACCACAAAGCCCAGTAAGACACATGGTCAGGGTAAGGGGAACCAAAGTCTACCACAAAGCCCAGTAAGCCTGGAAGAGGGACCTGGAGGAAGGGAGAATCTCTAATTGCCAATATATTTTCTAGTTGAGTCAGCTGCCTCAGGAAGGGACTTGAGGACAAGAGAGCCACTGCAATAAGCACTAAGTCCAGGGGCTCATTAAATCTGGTGAATTGTTGAAAGCTAGGACTGTATTCACTTTGTCCCAGTGAACAAGATGAGGCTTGAAATCCAGAGATTTGCTAAAGATCACCCAGCAGAGACATCACCCAAGGCACATCCTGGTCTGTCTTATTTTAAAACATGGTGCTTGGCTGCATCAGGCTGGACCACACTGGCTGCTGCCTGGTCCCCTTACCCTGCTTCTGCTGCAAGGTAGGACTAAGGCTGGGGACACTGGGAGCTGAGGTCTGGGGAGCCTCCTGAGCCCTTTAGCTTGGAGAAGTGTCTTCTGGGCAGCCGGGTCTTGGGGTTGGCAGGACAGCCCCCTCCAAGCACCTTCCAAGTAAGATGCTGCAGTCGAAGCTGCGCAAAGGCAGAGAGGGCTCAGCCACGTCCGCGCCTGGGGAGCCTGGCATCCGCGGCTTTCTGAATCCCGTGCCTTTCCCCAGCTTCACCACTCAGAGGCCAGAAGCCCTGCAGAAGCTCTTCCAGCATCAGCTCCCTTCAAAGCTGCCCGCTTCCCTGCGGGGAGCTCCCCTCCCCCACAGCTGCCTTACATTTTGCATACATATTTTTACAGCCAAACAGTGCTTTCAAAGGCCTCCTTTTTCATCTCCTAATTAATTTTTATCTTCCAAGACAGAGGGAGGACAACACACGAGATGCTGTTTGTGACGGCTGTTGCTCCCTGACAACTCTCCCAGCAAACATCCTTTAGAGCCAAGGAGCTGACTTTAGCCACACAGCTCCCTACAGGGCTCAGGCTGAGCTGGAGGGGCCTGGGAGTCTGAGAGCCTGATGCCCACTTTCTGTTGTTCCCTCCATCCTCATGTTCCACTCTCAGATGAGGGGAATATATCATCTGTCTGTCTGTCTGTCTGTCTATCATCTATGTATCTATCATCTGTCTATCATCTATGTATCTATTATCTATCTATCTATCTATCTATCTATCTATCTATCTATCATCTATCTATCATCTGTCTATGTATCTATCATCTCTCTATGTATCTATTATCTATCTATCTATCTATCTATCATCTGTCTATCTATCATCTATCTATCATCTGTCTATCATCTATCTATCTATCTATCTATCTATCTATCTATCTATCTATCTATCAGCTATGTATCTATCATCTATCATCTATCTATGTATCTGTCTATGTATCTATTATCTATCTATCATTTGTCTATCTATCATCTGTCTAACTATCATCTGTCTAGCATCTATCATATATCTATGTATCTATGTATCTATCATCTGTCTATCATCTATCTATGTATCTATCATCTATCTATGTATCTATGTATCTTATCTATCTATCTTTCATCTATTATCTGTCTATCATCTGTCTATTAACTATCATCTATCTATCTATCTATCTATCATCTGTCTGTCTGTCTGTCTATTGCACATGTCTTTGTGTGCATCTGGAGGCCAGAGATCAACATCACTTCCTCAATCACTCAAGTTTTTGACACAGGATGTCTCACTGAATGTGGAGCTTACTGATTGGCTAGACTAGCTGGCCAGTGAGCTCCAGGCATCCTCCAGTCTCTGCCCCGCCCACTGCGGGATTCCAGGCGGGTACCAACAGGTGCTGGGGATCTGAACTCAGGCCTTTACGTTTGCCTGACAAGCTCTTTACTGACCGAGCCATCTCTCCAGCCCCATGTATACTGCCTAAGCAGGAACACACTAACCACAGAAATGAAGTTCCCTTCCTTTACACTATGGGACATTCATGGGTGCCACCTGCTCAGCTGTGCTGCTCACCACAACCTCCTCCACGGGCTCCTCTTCGCTCAGCTATCTTTCAGTTCCACCTCTGCTTCTGCAGCAGTGACAATGCACTGAGACTGTGCTGGGCTGGGAGTGTGGCCCAAACAACTACTGCTGTGCTCTTCCCCAAGCGAGACTGCTGAGGACTGTGGCTGTGTCCTTAGGGAACAAGACCAACAGGACAAACAGCACAGGTTATGCAGTCGGGCTTGGCTCAGATCTCAGCTCTGTGCTTTTCTAGCTGTGGGTTGTTATGCAAGCCAATCGGCCTCTCTGAGCCTTGCTTTTATCCCTTTACCGTGTGTAACATGGAGTGAATAACAGGCATCCAACCTCCTGGGTTATTATGAGGATGCTGTCAGTTAATACAGGTAGAGTACTGGCACAAGCTTGGAACAAAATGACTGGTGGCAGGGGATTAATTGGTGTCAGAGGAGCATGGATGTGGAGACAGTTCTACCTAGGGTCACTGAGCTGCTCTTTTTGGCTAATGGTTCCTGAGCCCCATCGTCCTGGCTGGGTGGCAGCATCCTTGTCTCTCCTCTGCCCTTCTCATTGTGTTGTCTGTGGGGGAGGAGGGAGAGGATGGAGAGGCTGCAGGGAGCCACTGCTTGATGCTGAGGACTGAGGCTCGGTGGGGAGCTGGGACTGGGCTCTGAGAAGGCAAGCATTTCATTGCATGGAGGGAGGCGCGGGCCTCCAATCAGCAAGACGAGCCTGCACCAGGCTTATTTATGCTTCTTCCCTTTGATCAGGAGCCCTGCTTAGAGATGGGCTCATGTCTAATGCATGAGAGGATCTGGCAGTCAAAGGGCTGGGCTGTGGGGCCCGGGGACAGGCAGTGAGCACACAGGTATATGAGCAAGGGCTACATGCATCACGGGCCATCACACACACACACACATAGACACACACACACACACACAACTTATTTAGGCACACTCACGGGGACATTCAAGCAGACAGACACACATACATTCTGTGTGCGCATACACACAGTATTCTGGTATGTACTTGAGTATACTCGTAGACACACAGCCATGTTCCCAGAACACATACAGATGCAAACAGTCACATCTAAGCATAGACCTACATGTGTCCACACAGGTAGACTCTTGTGTACTCCCTGTGGGCATTTTGTACATAATTACATATTCCCTTTATCCCAGCTGGCCTGGAGCTCGCTCTGTAGACCAGGCTGGCCTTGAACTCACAGAGATCCACCTGCCTCTGCCTCCTGAGTGCTGGGATTAAAGGCGTGCACCACCACGCCCAGCCCATAAATACTTATTTCTTTATGTCATGTGTAATACTGTCACACTTGCTCCCGGGTCACAGACTCCCACCTGGCCCTCCACCCCACTGCGTATTGTGAGCCCTGGGCAGGTCTTGTGGCGCAGCTTCCGGCAGTAGCAGCGACATCCGAAGGGAAGCCCCTCTTCCCTCCTTCCCCTTCACTCAGCACCTGCTCCCGGCCTCAGGAGGGACACAGAGCTGCCAGGAATCACACTGGAGCTCTGCCATCCACAGGGTGGAGGTATTGGCCGCCCAACTTCCTGTTTCCTCAGACCCCATTTAGGCTCAGTCTATTTCTAGAGGGTCTCTAAGGAGGCAAGGGGCTTAGAGATGAGGAGCCAGGGTTCCTAGAAAAGGGAAATACTCAGACTTCCAGATTGGCAGAGAGCAGCTGATTGATAAGCATACGGATGCACCTGCACGGCTCCCAAACCTTGCTGCTCCCAAGCAGCGCCATTTCTCAGAGCAGCCTGGGCCACAGCTCTAGCAACATCTGGGAACTTGTTAGAAATCTCACTCTTTTTTGTTTCGAGCCAGGCCCTCATGGAGTGTAGGCTGGCCTCTCGATTTCTGTGTAGCTACCTTTAATTTTTCTACTCTTTCTCCCAAGTACTGACATTGCGAGTGTGTGCTACCACACCCTGTTTGTGCAGTACTGAGGATTGAACCCAGGGTTTGACGCATGTTAGGCAAACACTATCTGAGCTACATCCCAGCCTAGAAGATCCATCCCAGACCTCCCAAATCAGATACTCCTAAGTGGGACCAGTACTAGGTCCTTCTGATAACACAGTCCCCCAGTGTTCAGATTCATATTCATTCTCTCTCTCTCTCTCTCTCTCTCTCTCTCTCTCTCTCTCTCTCTCTTCTCTCTCTCTCTCTCTCCTCAGATGAGCCTCTGAACTGCTCCTGGACTTAGTTTCCACACGTGGACTGGGAATGACTATAGAGCTAATCTCACAGTGCTTGTGAAGGTTAGGCAATGCCAAACGCTAAACAGAGCCTGGCCAACTGTGAGGGCTCAGGGCTGGCAGCTACTGGTATTTACTTGGAAGTATATTGACACTTAATGCTTCTCAGGGCCAGCCAGTGTCCCCTTGACCTCAACTAAGGTGACAGAAGGCGAAAACATGGAAACTGAGTCACACACTTTTAAAGCTGGAGGAGCAACACAGTCATTTCAGACACCTGTGAAAGCAGCAGTGTGGACAGGTGACAGGGATTTTCTCTGAAGACAGAGGCATTCTGGGAGGGCAGGCACTTCCTATGATTTGGTGATGTGCTCTCTGCTCTCAGAAGTGGACAGCTCCCCTAACTCAAAACCAGCCTCCTGGAGATGGACGGACTAAGACCCCAAGCCAAGAGCAGGTACCTTCTGGCCCCAGGGCTGTCCAGTCTGGGCCACTCGTCTTCCCCTGCCTCCTCCTTCCGCTCTCTTTTTCTTCCTGTCCTTCCTGGGTGATTCACACTACTTGCCCCAGGCATAGGACCTTCTAGACTTTGAGACCTACATGACTCAAACCAGTATAGCTCTCCAAAATGAACAGGCCAAACAGGGAGGAGCTGAGCCCCATGGTTCGGGGGTCCTGGGGTGTGGGTAGTGAAGGTAGGAAGGGGAGAGTTTCCCCATTCCTCTTCTGCTCTGTACAGGGTCCGGGGAGGGTAAGCTCTGGGTGGTGCTGGTGGGAAGGAGAGAGTCTCACCTTGAAGAAGGTCATGGTGGCCCCGTCCTTGACAGCACCATA
Source organism: Rhizomys pruinosus (assembly GCA_009823505.1). NCBI lineage: Eukaryota > Metazoa > Chordata > Mammalia > Rodentia > Spalacidae > Rhizomys > Rhizomys pruinosus. The sequence continues at coordinate 949,857 of VZQC01008434.1, read as the reverse complement.
CTCGATTTTGGTCTGCTTGGCTAGGTCATCAGCAGAGTCGATGGGTGACTCCATGCGCTCCACAGTCAGAAAAGCAGCCAGGTTGGCAGTGTAGGACGAGATGATGATGAGCGTAAAGAACCACCAGATGCCACCGATGATGCGTGTGGAGAGAGCTTTGGGCATCAGTTCAGACCCTGGGTGAAGAGAAGAGACGCGTTATAACACGCAGACCAGGCCTGCTCCCATCCCCTGGGGCACTGGGCTACTACTGTTACTCACGTCGGAACTGAGACCCTTTCCCTAGACTAGCGATTCTCAGCATGGTCAATGGAAACTTGATAGACATGCAAACTGTCAGGCTCCATCTCAGGACCAACGGAGTCAGTAACTGGAGGTGGGGGCATAGGTATGGACAACAGTGCGTGTGATCAGTCCTCCACATGGTTGTGATGCTGGTTGGTATTTAAGATCTCAGTGCTCAGGGCTGGAGAGATGGCTCAGCGGTTAAGAGTACTGGTTGGTCTTGCAGAGTACCCAGGTTTGAGTTCCAGTACTACATGGCAGCTAACAACCGTCCATATCTCTAGTTCCAGGGGAATACAATCCCCTCTTCTGACCTCCTTGTCAGGCATTGTGACCTGGGGTACTTACATGCAGGTAATACACTCATACACATAAGAATAATAAAATATTAAGCATCTCTGTGTACACACACACACACACACACAAACCCCACATTTCACAGGTTCCTCACCCCCTTGGATGCCTATCTGTGTGGGGATCAGCAGAACTGTGTTCCGGAGTGAACCCCACTCTCAATGCTCCGTATGCTTTTTAGGCCAATTGCATTGTCCCAGACTCTGAAAAGCATGAAGAATTGTCCTTCCTCTGTCCCAGCCTTCCAGAAATACTGCGATACCGCAATGATATAATTTGAGGAGTGATACGTCAGAAATACGAGCATATACAAATATAAGATTGCTGTGCGCTGTTGTCAAGCAGAGAAAAATCAAATTTTTGGAAGCTCTTTGCTGAAATATATCACTCTTCTTCCCTGACCTTGGGTGCGGAGCACCATTCAGATGAAACCTTCTAACCGAAGTAATTAACTAGACGGCTTTCAAGAGATTTAAATAGTGAGTGACTCCCGAACTTTCTAGAATATTTGGACCTGCAATCTGAAAGTGTCTACTTTGATATGGATGATTTTTTATTTTTCAAAGAAGTCACTCAAGGGAGAGTTTTTCAAATACATAACTAGTTTCTTTCCCCCCTCCTAATCAAAACCAGGCAGAGAATGCATCAGGGGCCCGGGCTTTGAGTAGCAGCCGGCAGTAGGGGAGAAGTTATTACTGCAATGAGGGGGCTTCGGGGTCTTTGTCGACTGTCACTGAACAGAGATGATGGGCACAGAGGCAAGGTGAGGCTTCGGGACGCTCGTTAATAGGGGGACAGATAGAGGCACTTCCCTTGAAAGCTGCCTGTCACTTTCCAGCTGTCGGAGTCCATGGCTAAGATGTGGCTCAGGGTGGGTGCTGCAGGGGTGGGGTGGGGGGTAGGTTTATTTCCTCTTCTTCTCTCCTATGCCTACAGCTCAGTTGGATGGGCATAGGGTGGCCGCCCAGAATAATGCCATTTATTCCTTCATTCATTTGTTCACTCATTCATCTGGCATCTGCTGATGGCTGCCTGCTGAGGACCAGGGCTGGCGCTGGGTCTTAAGGATACACAGAGGCATGAAGGACAAGGACGTTTTCTTTGTCTCTCGAACCCCACCTCCCCTGCCTCCTGGCTGCTCCTCACTCCCCAGGATAAGAGTGTCTGGACCTGGGAATCCACAGACAGAGGCGGTAGGCACAGGGCTCCCGATCAGTGGACTGGAGACTGTCCCGGCTCTCCCTCGGTGCCTGCCCTCCAGCCCTGTGCCTCTCTATCTGTGCCCTCCAGCCCTGTGTCTATCTGTCTATGCCTTTGAAGTTGGTTCTTTCCTTCTTACCACGTGGGTCCTGAGAACTGAACTCAGGTCATCAGGCTTGACAGCAAATACCTTTCCATTAAGCCATCGCTGCCGTCACCCCCTTTTCTTAGACAGGGTCTCGCTCTGTAGTCCAGGCTTGCTTGCCTTGAACTCACAGCTGCAATCCTGCTGTCTCACCCAAGTGCTGGGATTACAGGTGTGAGCCACCATGCTCAGTTGCTTCCTAGATATTTAAACAGCTGCAGAGACTGCCAAGGGCCTGAAGCCATACACAGGGCCAGTCCTCCTGGGGTCCCATCTACAGGATGAAGGACAGTTGTCCTCTGTGAATCCTGATGTAGTCAGGTGGAGGTCCTATCCTCAGCCAACCCTGCCTACTCCCAGGTAGTCACCGAGTCCCAACCAAGCGACTACTGGGGTCCTCTTAGTGTCCCCAGCCCTGTAGCCTTGTGGTGCTGTCCTGCAGTGCCTGCGGCCCAGCCTTCCTGCCTCTAGGGTTCCCCATCCCCGGCTCAACTTTGTGCAGCCTCATTCTCCAAAACGGAGAAGCCACCAGGGTCAGCCAGGCAAGCAGGGTGATCCCATCCCTCCTGGCTCAGTACATGGTGCTGGGGTTATCTCCCTCTTGCCTGTCCTAGGTTGTACTGGCTGACCAGTGTCAGATGCTGAGCTGGCTCTTGGCAGAGCAGAGGAGCAGGGGGTGGGGGGAATCTGGGGTGAGGGCACACACCAAGTGACCCTCCATGTTTCCATCTTCTGATGGCTCAGCAAGGTCTGAGGATGCCTCCCAAGATCCCCAAGGACCCATGGGAGAGAGGAGCCAGCTTTCTCAGGAGAGGGGATTAGGAGAGGGAGACACACACCTTGTTGCATCAGGGAACCCATTCCGAACCAGAAGCTGTTGAGCAGAGTGAAGTTATTCTCCACCACCTCAGAGCCAGGGTTGCAGGGATGGGCATCATACCATTCATAAGGGCTGAACCTGTGGGGCAGAAGGGAACACTAAGGCTGGGCTGTGGGAGACTGCCGGTTAGCAAGAACCAGCCTGGGTACCCACTACTCCAGGATCCCTTTCATCATCGCTCGGCCAGGGAGACAGGCAAGGGCCAGTTGGGACCACGTTTTTTTCCTGTCCTTTACTGATAGTGCCCTTTTCTGGTTCTAAAAGTAATTCTGAGACACCTCTTCAAATTAAAAGTGTGTGTGCCCTTCTACCTAGGGAAGCCACAACTCATTATCCATCTAGGATAAACACTTGTAAAGGAGCACAAAGGGAAGTCCACGAGGATGTTTATCAAAGTGTTGTTTGCAGTAGCAAAAAAAAAAAAAAAAAAAAGGAAAATAACCTAAATGTCCTTCAGTAGAGGAATGATTAAATAAGCCACACTACGATCATGCTGAAATATCATGCAGCTGTTAAAGAGAGCAGGCTGCTTCTGGAAGCCCCTAGACCGGGAAAGGTCTGCCACACAGAATATCTTGTTAAAAGGAAGTGATCAAGACTAAGAACAATACAACCCCCTTTATGCAAACAGATTCCCTAAGACATCACTGCGGAGCTCCTAAGGTAAATCTGTACGTGGATGCACACCAAGGGGTCTGGACGTTTCCATATATAAAAATATCAAGTGTTTATCTCAGGGGAGAAGGATAAGGAGGGTAGAAGGAATTTTGGCCAAGCGTGATACCTTATTTGTATTACATGAATGTTTAATCATGAGAACATGTGTTTGAATTGCTTGTATAATAATGTGGAAAAATATTTATTCTAAAATATTCAAATAGTACAGAAGACTACAAGGGAAAGTTACCAAGACCCTGGAATGGTAGCCCTGGAGAGGACAAGGTAGGATTTACTCCTTCATATTTTTCTGTTTGAGTAAATAAACATTTATCTGACAGCAAAAACGTTGGTTAAAGCCCCTCATTGCCTTCTAAGGAAGAGGACTTGTGGCTACAAGAGGGAAGTCTGACTAACTGGCTGACTTCCTTCCACTTGTACAAGTGTCAGTTTGAAGATGCTGGGGAGATGGAGAGACTGGGAAGTCCTTGAACCGGGGCGGGAGTGTGTGTGTGTGTGTGCGTGTGGGGGGGGGTGCTGCGATGAGAGGCGAGGAGAGACAAGTCTACGGAATTGTCTCACCTTTCAGTGTGACACCCTTTAAATGCAACTTTTGACGTCCCTTTCCTAGTTCTCTACTCAAAGAGAGAGTAAGAATATCCCCGGTTGCTCCCAGGTGAAGAGAGGTTTGTTCTCTTGGAAGCAGGATACTCCATCAGACAAGAAAACTCAATGTGAGGTTTCAAGTAAAGTTGAGGACTGCCAAATGGAATGACCCGGACCAGGCTAGAGCCTCTCAGATCCCCCGAGGATGAGGCCAAGTTACAGGAAAGCAGGGCTGAGGGGCATTTGGGAGAGAAGATGTGGGGGAAAGGGTTTGGGGAGCTGGGTGCCCAGAGTGGAGCGCTTGGGGCTCACAGGATGCTGTGTGCAGCTCTGCGGCAGAGAAGATGCTCCCTGGGGATACAGAGGGCACAGCTGGGTGGGCACAGGCATAGTAGGTGGAAAGAGAGTTCTCGCCGCAGGCCCAGAGTCCACCAGATCTAGGGATGTTGGGTGCACAATGCTGGTCTCCTCTCCCCCTGCCCCTGAGCCCATGCAGAACAGAATGTGACCCAGGCCCACCATGGCTCCATACTAGAAAGGCAATGAAATTCTAGCAGGCCAAGGTCACAGGCTGGCTGGACTCACAGGGCTGAGGGGAGGGGGAGCAGGCTGGCCTAGGAAGCATGGCCTCGGGATGCCCATTATGGGGCCTAAAGGAAGAATCTTTTTTTTGGTCTTTTTGAGACAGGATCTCCCTGTAGCCCCAGCTGTCCTGGAACTCACTCTGTAGACCAGGCTGGCCTTGAACTCGCAAAGATCCGCCTGCCTCTGGCTCCCAAGTGCTAGGATTAAAGGCGTGCGCCACCACGCCCGGCTAAAGGAAGAATCTTAAGAAGACAGGCATCTTGAAAATCTACTGAGCTCCAGCTATCCGTTTCTGGAAAGAAACAGTTTGTAGTTAGAGAAACTTCGGCCTGTCTGATCTGGCTGTGAGCCCAAAGTCACAGGCTGGGGGAGTTTGCACGGGAGACAGACAGAATGGCTTCTCTGGGCCCATTGGCTGGAGGGCTGAGAGCACAAGACAAGTTCTGAACAGAGCTCATGGGTCTTCTATTTATTAAAAAATTCATTTTGGTCTTTTTGAGACAGGGTCTCTCTGTAGCCCCAGCTGGCCTGAAACTCACTATGTAGACCAGGCTGGCCTTGAACTCACAGAGATCCACCTGCCTCTGCCTCCTGAGTTCTGGGATTAAAGGTGTGTGCTACCATATCTGGATGTTTTTTTCATTTTTATTACATTTATTTATGGTATGTGTGTAGGTGTGTGAGTGCCTGGGCATGCAGTGGGGGTCAGACGACAACTCGTAGGGGTCAGTTCTCTCCATCCACCATGTGAGAGTCAGGGATCCAGCTGAGGGCCTCAGGCTTGGTGGTAGTAGGTGCCTTTACCCACTGGGCCATCTTGCTGCCTTTAAAGTGCCAGTCACATGCATACGCATAGGTATGGCATGCCCCCCCCCCCAGTTTGTGCGCACATGCGTGGGTACACACACACACACACACACACACACACACACACTATTTTTAAATATTAAAATATACCACATCACCCCAGTATCCTTTCCTAGAATTTTTACATAGAAAGTCACCACCAAATCAACCCTTCTGAAAACCGGCCTGTGCACCCCAAACCTCTCTCATAGGGGTTTTAACCATTCCTCTACTGGTGGGCACTGAAGCTGACCCCCTATCTGCTGTTGAGAACAAACAAACAAAAACAACCCAGACATACCCTGTGGCCTCTGACCCCAAATAGCCGCATCCTATGGGGCTCTGCCATGAAGACATTTTTAGATTTCAGTGTGGCTTGATGGTGAGGTTTTACAGAACAAGTTCCCAGAAGCAGAACTGCTTGTCCTGCTAAGCATACTGGTTTTAGAAGGGCCTCTTGGTAGTTAAATGCTTTCACAGGCTGAGGTTTCTCCCATGCAAGATACGAGACAACAGGAGAGAAGGCAGGAAGGATGTTGCTGGACACGGGTTACTGAGCCTGCATCTCTGCCTTGCCTACAGGTGCCCAGTGGTGCCCCCTTGAGGCAGTTGTGTGTGCTGCAGTTTGCTGCAAGTGGTAGTTGGCCTGCTTCAATCCCCCCTGTGTTTAATTTAAAGTGGGGTACAAAAAAAAAATAATAAATAAATAAATAAAGTGGGGCCCTACAAGGAAGGTTTTGACACTCTGGGTATTGACCTAATGTCTCTGAGACTCAGTTTCTGCTTCTGTAATGTGGAGATAATTATCCCATCTCACAGAACTATTGCTACGGTTTGTGAGCTGTGTTGTGTGGCTGTCCCACAGGGTGACAAGTGTTATCCTGTGGCTAAGACCTCCATCCCTCTCCTCCTTCTGCATGCACCCTGTGGCACACCAGAAATCCTGTCTTCTTAAGCATTTCCGGACTAGTCTTGGGAGGGGGGCTCCTGCCTTTCTAGCCTGCAGCTGATGGAAGGGCCCATATCTGAGGGAGAAAGAGACACACATCAAATAGATAGAACTAAAGCTGGAAATGCTCCTGTCTCAGAGGGGTGGGTGGCTGAGAGGCCACTGGAGTTTTGAAAATTACGCTGAGAGCGCAAGAGAGCAGCTCTGCTTTCAAAGGCTTGTTAGACCATTAGAGACGAGAGGGGTACTGAAGGCCGCTCTTACGGCTCGCTGCTGGCTAGGCCGAGCGCAGGGCAGCTGCAGCAGCGCCAGGCTCTGCAGCAAAGGATTGGGAGGCAGGGTGATTTCGTCCCTCACATTCTTTCCTTGGTCTTTCTCTGTGTGGGAGGAGGGGGAGATTGAAGGAGCAGGGAGGGGGAGACTTTCAAAGAAAGCTCTGGAGAAAAGAGGCCGAAGCACCAGGGCCTGGGATCTCAAATTGCTTTGCCAGAGAAGTTTCTTCTTTACACCTTGTATGAGTATAGGGGAGAAAGGACCCAGGGGCAGAGGCCATGATGGGGTGGAGAGGGAGGGGCAGAGGGTGCAGCTGGGAGGGGCTGGGAGCTTGAGCCAGGGGCACGCAGTGGCCAGAGGCTGTGAGTAGCTGACTTTTTTTTTTGGTCTTTTTGAGACAGGGTCTCCCTGTAGCCCCAGCTGTCCTGGAACTCGCTCTGTAGACCAGGCTTTTTGTATGGCCTTGGTGGGCCTTGGATGTCTCCTCTTTAAGGAAGGCTGCAAGAACAAAGGGAAGGTGTAAAACAGGGCACGTGGCAGACACTAGGTGCTCACTGAGCATGCTCTCCTAATGACCCCCTCCTACCACCCACTAGCAAGAATATACTGTGTTTCAGCAATGCAATGGGCGGGTATGGTGCAGCCAAGCAGGCAGGGGTGTGTGTGTGTGTGTGTGTGTGTGTGTGTGTGTGTGCGCGTGTGTACAAGTGATGTGTAAGTATGGCTCCCAGACAGGCAGGTGTCCTGGTTAATTTTTTTTTTTTTGTCTTTTTGAGACAGGGTCTCCCTGTAGCCCCAGCTGTCCTGGAATTCACTCTATAGACCAGGCTGGCCTTGAACTCACAAAGATCCGATTGCCTCTGCCTCCCAAGTGTTAGGATTAAAGGCGTGCGCCACCACACCCGGCTTCTATCCTGGTTAATTTTTATTGTCAAAGTGACACAACCTAGAGTCATGTGGGAAGAGGGACCCTCAACTGACAAACTGGTCTGTGGCCCTGTCTTTGAGAGAGTGTCTCGACTGATGGTTGACACGGAAGGCCCAGCCTGTGGTGGGCAGTCCGGTCCCTAGGAAGGTGGGCCTGGGCTGCAGAAGAAAGCTAGCTGAGCAGGAGCCAGTGCGAGTCACTAAGCAACCTTCCTCCATGGCTCCTGCTTCAGTTCCTGTCGTTGTCTCTCCTCAATGATAGACGGGTTCTAGAAGTGCAAGACAAACACACCCTTTCCTCCCGAAGTTGCTTTTGGTCAGAATGTTTTACTGCAGCAACAGAAATCAAACAAAAACAGGTGTATTTGTGTGCTGTATTTCTGCAGTTGTGAAGTTGATGGAGCCAAGTTCCTCTGCCGTTGTGGACTGCATAGATACAATGTATTCTCCATGGTTTTTTTTTTTTTTTTTTTTTTTTCCATATTTTAAGCCACCTGTTAGGCCATGGAATGCACTTGGGTCTGCTGTTCAAAGTGCCTGGCCTGCATAGTGTAGTTCTGAGCAATGGCCTGGCTTCTCCCAGCCTGTTCTGGGGATCAGGGCACAACCACCGCATCTCAGAGTTACAGACACAAGCCAGAAGAGACTGATGGGGTGAGTCAAGCCCAGAGGGACGTGCAGTGTTCCCTACAGGGGACGAAAGATCTAAGGCACAGGGAGGGAAAGAGTGGAAAGTGCTGTAGAAGTCCAAACCCAGAGGCTGAGGACGGTGAAGTCGCCTGGCTCCCCAAGCTTTCCAGTTTGGGCCAGAGCTTTGGCTAAGGCATAGTCTTACCTGGCGATGACAAAGAGGACACAGCTGACACCCAGGTAGGCAAGGAGCACATACATCCAGATGTCCGGGGAAAGGGGGTTGAGGAAGGAGAAGACGCTGGGGTTGGTGCCGTTGGGCTTCCGATACAGGATGCTCACGCCGAGGGTCATGAAGGGCTTGGAGAAGTCGATGGCCTTCTCACGGACATGGGTGATGGTCAGGGGAGCCACGGCCAGATCCGCCTTCTGCAAGAAGACCACAGGCAGACAGTGAGCAAAGCCTTGGGTGAGAGGTGGTGGAGACCCCTTCTTAGATAAGGAGTCCAGATCCGCCCTCTGCAACAAGACCACAGGCAGACAGTGAGCTAAGCCTTGGGTGAGAGGTGGTGGAGACCCCTTCTTAGATAAGGAGTCCAGATGGTGCCAGTTATTTGAGCCAAAGGTCACTAAACCAATCTTATGTGTATTGTGCTTGTTTGGGGGTATATGTGAGTGCATGTGTATGTGTCTGTGTGTGTGCACACACTTGTGTGTGTCTGTGTGTGCATGCACTTGTGTGTGTCTGTGTGCACACTTGTGTGTCTGTGTGTGTGCACACTTGTGTGTCCGTGTGTGTGCACACACTTGTGTGTATGTGTGTGTGTGTGCACGCACTTGTGTGTCTGTGTGTCCACACACTTGTGTGTATGTGTGTCTGTGTGTGTGCACGCACTTGTGTGTCTGTGTGTCCACACATTTGTGTGTGTGTCTGTGTGTGTGCACGCACTTGTGTGTATGTGTGTCTATGTGTGTGTACATGCACTTGTGTGCCTGTGGAAGCTGAGTTTCATTCGTCAGGTGCTGTCAACCTTGAATTTTTTCCCCCTTGGTCTTTTTGAGACAGGGTCTCCCTGTAGCTCCAGCTGGCCTGGAACTCACTATGTAGACCAGGCTGGCCTTGAACTCATAGATTCCCCTGCCTCTGCCTCCCGAGTGCTGATATTAAAAGTGTGTGCCACCACGCCTGGCTTTTGTCAACCTTGATTTTTAAGAGAGGGTTTCCCACAGGCCTGGAACTCATAAAGTAGGCCAGGCTGGCAGGCCAGCAAGCTCTAGGGCTCTGCTCAATTCTACTTCTCCGGCTTTGGGATTACAAACATGCTTTACCATGGCTGGATTTTCTTTTCATGTGGGTTCTGGCGATCAAACACAGGTCCTTGTGCCCCTGGCCAGCACTTTACTGACTGAGCTATCTCCCAGCCCACTTATCTACTCTCCTCAGTTTCAACACTGCCTGACACTCTTGGGTGGGCCATGCCCAAGGTGTGGGGGAGACCAAGGAGTGTGTAGTTAACACAGATCAACTTAACATTTGCTCACCAAGAGCTCTTGGCCTTCAGGAGGACGACTGTGACAGAAACGCTGGGAGAATGAAAACCTATGAGGTTCCTTCTCAAGGTTGCGCTGTGTTAAATGAATACGGTTCAACAACTGACAGACAGTTAAGACTAGCTCGTGATCCCGTGCCTTTAAAGCACCATAAGGAACACACAGCATCCACAATGACCCTTCCTTCGATCTGCTTTCTCCCTTCATCCACTGCTCCACTGCTCCCGCCCACTCACACAGTCACCGTGTCCTAAAATGTATCCGAAAGCTAGTTAGATAAAGATAATTTCTGCCAGGGATTGGAGAGATGGCTCAGTTGGTTAAAGGCTTGCTGTGTAATCATAAGAATCTGGGCTTGGATTCCCCAGCACTCATGTAAAAGAGAGTCTATAAACCCAGCACTGTACATTGGCCAGTTTGTTTAGCCAACTGGTGGTAAGCTGCAGGTTTAGTGAGAGACCTTGACTCAAGAGTAAGGTGCAGTGATTAAAGAAGATATCTGATGCCAGTCTCTGGTCTCTTCATGCACCCCTCCCTACCCATACACTTGAGCACACGTATACTATTTACCCCCTCCACACACAGAGAGAAAATAGCCTCCTTGGAGGGGTGAGGACATGCAAGAAACTGGAAGGCAAGTTCAGTGCCTCACCAGCGGGGGCTAACATGGAGCTGGAGGCAGAGGAGGGAAGTCTGGGGATGTCCATATGGTGATACAGATCACTCCATCACGAGTTCAATGAGGGGTGTTCTTAAAGCTCTGTTTCTTTGGGTTGAGCTTTTTCTAATTAAAAATAAGAAAATTCTTCCCCATCTTCCTTGCTATTCTCCTGCCCGAGCCCCCCTTAAACAGCGCCCTGTTCCTCACGCCCACCCTTCAATTACACGCTTGGCCATGGTACCTTCTCTTTGTCTTATTCTTCAGACTGTCCACGTTCTTTGGGACAGGTGCTGCCTCTTCTGAGCCTTCCCTAGCTGTCTTCCATTCTGGACTCCCCGGAGTTCGCTCTCTTCCATGGAAGGGCCCTCACTACTCAGAATGCATGAGTGCATAGCAGCGGACACATGTGCTTATCAGCTCATTGTGTCCTCACATGGTTACAGCAGGCTGGACCACTCTTCTCTGCATCTCAAAGCGCTCTCTTGAACTCTGGAGTATTTAGTAATGTTCTCTGGGAAAAGCTACCTCTTGGGCTTCTCAAACATCACAGAGTGGGAATCAAGTTATTGCTTCCCTTCCTTAGATGGGGCAGAACAGAAGGGACGAGGAGCTCTAAAGGCCAGCACTAAAAACCCTTTGCCAAAAAGGGCATGCCTCTGAAAGATCCCAGTAAGGCAGTGCACACAGACAGCTAACCAGTCTCTTGACCCATCCATCCGAACATATATGTATCCATCTATCCATCCACCCATTCACCCACCCATCTATTTATCCATCCATCCACCCACCCTGCCTACCTACCCATCAGCCCATCTCTCCACCCATTCATCCACCCACCCATCCATCCACTTATCCACCCATTCACCTATCCATTCTTTCACCCATCCACCACCCACTTCTCGTTGTATCCACCCATTCATCCAACCATCCACCACTTTATGAAAGCCACCAGGCTCTAGGGACACAGAGCTGAGACATGGTTTCTACTCTCATGGCTCTAATGGTCTAGTAGGGGAGATGGGCATCAATCAAATTGTTTAGCAGATTAGCACTAGGCTTGACTCCACTTACCTAGGAATAGAAACCATTATTTCAATAGAAATCAGCCCTGGAGATAGGGGTCAGCATATGTAGAAATCCAGTCTATACTGCTCTGGGGGTGTCCCAGGCTTGGGGGAAGTAAGAGACAAACAACTCTGTTGTTCTCCTAAGTGTTTCTCCTTCTAATGTCCCCCCCTACATCCTGACATAGACACTGGGGCCCAAGAATTTGGTGAACTTCAAAACCCAGGAAAGGGCCGGCAAGACGGCTCAGGAGTAAATCACCACTAGCCAGGTGCGGTGGTGCACATCTTTAATCCCAGCACTTGGGAGGCAGAGGCAGGCAGTTCTCTGTGAGTTCAAGAGTCTGGTCTACACAGTGAGTTCCAGGCCAGTCTAGGGCTACAGGGAGACCTCTCAAAAATAAAAAAGACCCCCCCAAAGATATTTGCCGCTAAGAAATGACCTGAATTCAGTCCCTGGGACCTACATGGTGGATGGCAAGAGCAAACTCCCACAAGCTGTCCTCTGATTTCCACATGTGCACCATGGTATTTGTACATGTGCATTCATGCAAATACATAGTAAATAAATAAACAACAACAACAAACTGCAGGAAAGACAGGGAGGGGTGGCCTATGAGAAAGGCTTACATTGTGACCTCCCTTTATACATTTCTGAGGTATGAGTTGGAGCTCGCCCAGCTCTGGAGGCAGAAAAGGAAGAACGGGCAGCTGTTCACTCCTGGGCTCCTCTACATCCAGCAACAGAGGGGTGAGAATGCTCAGGGAATGTGAAGAGTAACCGATGGACCTTTGCTCAAGACCTACTATGCTCAGATCCTGGTCCTGGCTGGGATACAGGGGCACGTCGGAGACCCCGTGTGGACATGATTCCTGGGTTAGTGCAGGCCGACACGAGCACCCCAAAGATCTCTTTCCTATGGTGCTGTTGTGAGAGGGATGCAATGGTGTTTTTACTCTAGAACTTGGCCTCTCCTAGCCCAGTCCCTTCAGAGTACACTATTTTGACTGCAAAGTTAAAATGTTCTTGAACTGCTCTCTGGGAATGGCTTCTGTGTTTGCAATGGGTTCTTGGGCAGAAATTCCAAGTCGATGGTAGGGAATCTTCTGGGTACTTTTGATAGTGAGTGGGATGAGATCAAGGCATTAGGGGCAGTGCTTATTCCAGGAGACTGTCTCAGAGGCTGGTGGGAGGCCAGTTACCGGGCTCGGGGACCCTCTTTCTTCCCCTAGACCCTCTCAGGGCCTTCAGTGTCTCCCTGCCGCTCCCCCTGCATTTTGGCTTTAATGGGATTGGGCGGCGGCAGCATCCACAGTTTTCTGTGCCTACAGCAGCAAGGTAATTGGCCAACATGACCTCCGCTACAAGTCTGGATGTGCGTTCTCCCTTGGGCTTCAGGAAAGCCGGCGTTCTCCACTTCATTTTTGGCTTAGGCAGAAAATACTATATTTCACTGTTGGTAACGATTTCCCTGAAAAAGGCATTATTTTGTCCAACTTCCCTTGAAAGATCGGAACAGATGTCAAGCCTTCGCGGTTTCGGTTCATTACTCAGAATGAAAGGCCCAGTCTTGGCGCCTCTTCCCATTGCGTGCATTTCTTCCAGGGTGATTCATGTAATCACAGGCTGTCAGAGCTGGACGGGAGACCTTTGGGAACATCTGCTCCATCCGCACATTTTATTATAAAGGGAAACTGAGGCTTGGAGAAACTTTCGCTTTTTTTTTTTTTCTCATATTACAGAAATCATGTCCTTGAGTAAAACCAAACCTCTGACCTGTCCCAGACCTTTGGTGTCTTATAGGTGATTTTTTTTATGGCCTGTCCTGCTTCACCGAGGACCTCTTCTACACGTCTAGAACAGGCAGGCTCTCTTCTATGGACATTATTTCATGTCTCTAAGCAGCTGTCCACTCACGAAGTCCCTGCTGGGATGTGTCCAGTCCTGCTCACTGCTCTGTGCATGGAGTCATTTGGCCTCTTCTGATTGGCTCCAGCCCCCATGTTGGTGGCAAGAAACGCATTGTACTCAGCTCCAGCTCCCTATCTGAACCCTTGGCATCTAACTATGCTGACTGATGCCTTGATCCTGAACTTAATAAAGCCTGGGTTACTTCCTACTAGGCTAAGAATGGGGTGAGTCCCCATGGTCTCAGTTCTGATAACTTGTCACTGATCAGCCTTCCATTAGGACAAGGAGTCCTCTTTGGAGACTGTGGTCTACTCCCCATGCCCTGGCTTGTTCCCTGGGTCTAGTGTCCATTGACACTGCCTCTGGATTCTCTGATATGGTAGTCACCCAATTCCTCATCTTCACGCTCTGCCGCATGGCTGGGAACTCCCAAGGTGTGTCTCCTTGCCCAGACAGTGACCTACTACAGATGGAATAGCAAGACCTTCCATCATTACAGGACTCTTCCTATAGACAAAGCATCCCTAAGTGCCTTGTGAATTCCTCCCAGGAGCTCCAAGAGACAATAAACATCACCATATTTATTCCAGATGAAGGATCAGCGGCTGGAGCAGGTAAGGAGGCTTGTTCAGGCCGGTGTGTGGCTGATCCGGTTCTCAGACTTGATTCAGTGTGACCTAAAACCCAACATTTTACCACTCTGTTATATAAGCCAGGTGTAGTGGGGTGACTTGTGGCACACAGTCCCAGCGACATTCAAATCTCACAACTGTGACCCAATTCCGAAGAAGGTCTTTGCAGATATGATCAAATTAAGATGTCATCCTATTGAATTAAGATGGGTCCCCCCACCCAGCAACTGGCACTCTTGTTAGAAGAGGAGGTAGAGAATGTCATGTGAGGTGGAGGCAGAGAAGAGGACAATGCCAAGCTCTCAGAACTGCCAGCCACACCAGAAGCTGGGAGGATGAAACCGATTCACCTTCAGAGCCTCCGAAGGAACCACGCTGCCAACACCCTGATTTCTGATTTCTGGCCTGTGGGAGGATGCGTTTCTGTTTTGTGAAGCTGCAGGTTTTATGGGAACACGAAGACACTAAAACTCCTGTCACTCAGACCCTGCGCAGGATGCGTGGAGCTCCGTCCACCTCCTGTTTCCAGCTGTGCTCCAGCACCTGCTCTGCCTCGATGCAGGACTTACAGCTAGGCCCACAGAGCCCTGTCCTGAGCCCAGTGCTACATCCCTAGAGACTAGAGCTTCATCCTGGCTCCTGACCACAGCTGGCACTGGGCTTACCCCAGGATACCTGTTGTAGGTCCTGCAGCCTTCCAGATCCTTCTTCTGCCTGTATAGTGCCCATATGACTGACTTGCCTGTGGGGCTGTCTACCCGTCCCCCTACCCCCAAGACTCTGGCATAGGGTATTAGGGTATGAGGGTTTGGATATGAATTACCCCCCGCAAAGGCTCATGCGTTGAAGACTTGGCCCCCACTCAGTGAAACCAGTCACTGAGAGGCAACTGGATCAGGAAGGCCCTGTCCTTATCAATGGGTTAATCAACCGATAGATTCACACTTTGATGGTGTCATTGAGAGGTGAGGTCTAGCTGAGGGAGATAGGTGGGTATCTCTTTGAAGGGTGCTTTGTCTCTCTCTGGCTGCTCCTTGTTTCTTTCTCTTTGCTTCTTTTATTTATTTTTTTATTTCTGTATGTGTATCAATGTACTGTCTGCATGCAGGTCTGTGCACCCGTGTCGTGCAACGCCGCGGAGGTCAGAAGAGGGTCTCAGATTCCCCTGGAACTGGAGTTCTCCTGGAATTGGAGTTTCAGACGGTTCTCGGCCGCCATGTGGGTGCTGGGGATCGAACCCGGGTCCTCTGTAGCCAGGAGATGAGCATCTGGCTGGCTCCGTGCCCCTGCTCCCATGGGGGCCTGGCTCTTCACAGACCAGCTATGATGGAGCAAGCTAACCATTGGCTGAAACTTCAGAAAGTGTGAGCCAGTAGGAATGCCTTTCTAAAGTGTTTCCTTCCAGCACCTGCTGTAAACATGTGAGGCCTTGAATTTGGCTCCCCCAGAGCTCAAGAAAAGCCAGACATAGTAATCCAACTCTCCCAGGTCCCCTTGGCAAGATGGGAGTATCATGGGCCACCTGGCCTGGTGACTTGGCAGTGAACTTTGACTTAAACAAAGTGAAAGGCAAGGACCAATACTAGAGTTGGGCCTCTGGCCTCACACACGCACTGTGGCATGCCCGTGCCCGCACTCACACACGATCACTCTCATCCACATCCATACACATAAAGATTTAAGCATTTCTCTGTCACAGTGACAAAAACTTAAGTCACACAGAGACATCTTCAGAATTCACCTTCCGCTTTCTCGCAGTGCTATTTCTCCAGCTAGATTCTCTCTCATTTTGCCCTTTGAAGGGCCTGTGCTGCCATTTGACAAACCAGCACCTGAGCCACCCACATGTCTGAACAGACGGGGACAAGTGTGAGTGAATTTGTAAGTGTCAGCTTCCAGGCCAGCCTCCACGGCCTGTGATTCACCTGTCCACTCCCTGAGCTGACGGCGGCCTTGCTGGCTGACTGAACAATGATGCGTGTGCCATTCCCAGGCGGAGGAGACTAGCCCTATTCCTCTTCCCTGCAGGCTCTATCCTGTGCTGCTGTCTTTCAAAAAGAATGGCAGGTCCAGCCTGACTCACAGCCCGGGACGGACAGATGACGAGATCCATCACATATCACTGAGTGCTCCCTCCCAACCCTGTAGGTCTTGGTAGTGGTATCAACCCAGACAGGTCAGGACCTGCCTGAGCAGAGCCCAATGGGATTGGGTGATGCCTCCCTCCCCTGAAGTAGGTTAGGCTTCCATTATACATTCCACAGCTCTCCTCCCCGAATTGCTCTGGCTGCTCTGATCACACTAGGATTTTTCTTTGCAAGTCATTGTTTAAATATCCTGCTTCTCTTCTGGTATATATATATATAAACTCCAGGAGGGCAAGGATTAACTTGTTCCCCTCACGGGTGTACCTCTTGGGATTAGTGCAAAGTCTCACATAAAGTGGAGTCTCTGAGAAGTTTTGTTGGAAAAATGAGCATTAGGATACTCACTAAGTGGGGCTGGGGAGTCGGCTCAATGGGTAAATGTGCTTGCTAATGACTAATGATCTGAGTTCGAGCTCTGGGCCCCACATGATAGGAAAGAACTGATTGGCAAGCTGTCCTCTAACCTCTATATACTTGGTGTGGCACTCCCCTCCATCTCTCTCTCTCTCTCTCTCTCTCTCTCTCTCTCTCTCTCTCTCTCTCTAATATTTTTAAAAAGAAAATCCTCTGAAAGTCTTATTCTGCCCTTCTTCCAGCCTAAGCCCTGGTCTCAGTTCTCCTGCTCAGCACACACATTTCTCCCAATGCCACGCTGATTTGAACCATTTCACTTGTCTCTATCCAAAGAAGAGACCCGATGGGCTAACCTGTACTTTGTTTCTCTCTCCTTCTGACCTGCAATGGATCTCAGCAGTGATGGCCCCTCATAGCCTGCCTTGGGCAGGTCCTGGTGACATCCTCAGTTAACAGAGCCCCTCTCACTGCCCAGGGCAAACAGTCTGTCTGTCTTTGCAGTCTGTTTGTTTTCCTTGCTCCCAACTGGCTCTGTTCCCCTCCCAGGTGAGCTTCTAGCTTTTTCCTAGTCTATGGCTGGGAAGCAGACTTGGGTAGAGCCTTCTCTGGCCTTGCAAACAGGGCATGGGACCCAGGCACACAGGCCGGAAGCAAGGTGTGATTCCTGGGTGGGAGGGGACAGTACGAAGTGCAGCAGTAAGGGTGTGTCTCTGACAGCCGATCAGTCCATCTCACCTGGAGACTGAAACTGGGACTGGTGCCCACGGTCATGGCTGGTACAGGGGTGCAGCTTCCTGAATCCATGCACTGCTCCACTTCGCCCTATTCCACAGGCTGCCCGCCAGAGACCAGACATGAACCCTTCCTGGGTTAGTCTAACTGCTGCTGGTTAAAGGGTCAATGACAGCCTCCCCCTGCCTTGAATGAATCCTAAGTCTTTCTCCAGGTTCTCCTGGATAGGTCACCTTGACTCCCCACTTTTTCTGATCTATAGGATCTGTCTGGAAGCTCTTCTGCTCAGCCACCTTCCTCATTTTGCAACATCATCCTGGCCAGAGACTCAACCTTGTTTCTTGCTTAGAGATGAACTCTCACTGTGGCTGGAGATGCACACCCAGTCATCTGTTCGTGAACTGCTGCCCGTTTCCTCCTCTAGCACACAAGGTCTCGAGGCTTGGGGGAAGTATCTTGCTTATGTTGTTTGCTCTTACATCCACAGCACCGAGCATAGGGCCTTGTGACAGATTTATGGAAGAGATTGACCATCATGAACACTGGTTTCAAAGATGCCACCCGACAAGCCCCTCCTCTGCAGTGACCTGCGGACACACTCAGCAGTGCCCTAAGTCATGGACGTTGTCTGCTGGGGACACCTTGAGTCAGACGCCCATTTGACAAAGAGCATTGTGGCCATCTGTAACCTGAGAACCCGGCAGTCTAAATAGTCCACATAAATCTGACTAGGTGGAGAACAGGTGCAGGAAAATCCTCAAGTGTCAACTGATAGGTCCTCTGTCTACTGTACATGTAGGAAGATGTGTCTCCCCCAGACCTGGGATGGCGCTGTGCTTAGCTTTGGAGACAGCTGAGTAGGTTTCCCTGCATCAAGGTGCACACCCCCTGACTGCCATTCCTGAAAGAATTCCTTTTTCTCCCTCCTGTGCACAGGCTGGAGCTCCTCAGGGCATTCAGCGCTGCCTGCACTGCAGGCTCTGCACATCCAGCTAAGCCTCAGCCAGGCCCTGACTGTGGAAGACCTCAGCAACCTTGCCCAAGCAAGCACAATATACATGTTTGAACACCTTTCTCCTTCTGTAAGTCACAGCTTCAGAGAAGCCTGAGTCCTTGCCTCCCGTCTAGCTGCCCCCCAGCTCCCAGCTTCCCTTTGTAGCAGTGGCTAACTGGCTAACCCCTGATGACCCTGATAATATTCACTTGTCTGATTTGTTGCTTGTTCCTGAGGGCAAGGACCATGTCCATTTTGGTCACCTGCACATCCAAAGACACTGCCCTGGGTGAGACATATTGTTGGTTAGAGCTGGGTTCAGACACCCTCACAAACCCATTCAAACCCTCTGGCTCAGGCCAGCCTCATGCAGGTATGGTGTAAAAGCATCTCACTCTGTTCCAGGACTTTGATGGACAGTGTTGCCGTGACCTAGATGGCTCCCGTGTCCAACAAGTTCAACCAGTTTGCAAGAAAGTCAGGGGCTATGGATGAACCTACTCAATGCTCCCTTTCCACATGAGATGTCCTGAGACACATTATAGAGCTTTTTCTAAGGCAAAGAGTCATGGACTGAGCCATTTGTCACTGTGCTGGTTAGTACGGTCCACTTGGCAGCATCTGGAATCACCTGGGAGACATACCTCTCTGGGCGAATCTGTGAGGGAGTTTCTAGATGGGGCCGTCTGAGGTGGAAAGACTCATCCTGATGTGGGTTGCATCATCCCATGGCTTGGGGGGGCCCAGACTTAATAAATAAAGAGAAAGCAAGCCGAGCACCAGCATCTCTCTCTGCTTCCTGTCTGTGATGCCATGTGACCAGCTGCCTCACCACCCTGCTGCCATGCCTTCCCTACCATGGTGGACTGTGCCCTCAAGCTGTAAATCTTTCCTTCTTTAAGTGCTTTTGTCCAGTATTTTGTCACAGCAATGAGAAAAATTAACTAACACAGCCGGGCTGCTGTCTTCTCCCGCCTGTCAATATCCCCCTGTGTAACCATCCCTAGTGAAGCAGTAATACAGGCTTCTGTGTGGCTCTACACCCCCAGGAGCCCAGGGTGATGCTCAAGACCTTTTGGCTGGATGAAGAGGCCTGTGGTCCCCTGCGGGGGAGGTTGCCTTTCCCAGCCCCCACTTCGGACCATTTCCCTCCTGATACCTCTCATACCATAAAGCTCTTGTGTGGGTCCTTTGGCTTCCTAGCAGAATCCAGTTCCTAATTCTGGCCCATGTGCCCCTGCTTTGGTGGCCAGTGGAATCCCTGTCCAAGATGCCTCCTTCAGGCTGAGCTGGTGCACTTGGACACAAGGCATGCTGGGCAGAGGACATGGGCACTTCTGTGCCATTTCCCTGTGTGACAGGAAAGTGGAGGGGGTATTTGGGCAGGGCTACCTAGGACCATTCTTTGTTTCCATCTTTGTCCAAGCTGGCCTGGAAATCGGGGCAAACTATGCCACCGACGCCAGCCACAAACGTGGCCTCACTGACCTCTCTCACCCACTGTTCTTGCTGTCTTTCTTCCTATTCATGATGTCAGCCTGGGAATTCTGGGAATTCCTCATGATCACCCTGTTGTGGTCCCCCTCTTCACATCCTATAGCTAGCCACCCCTATGGGGTCCAGGATCCCAAGGATCTCTCATACCGTGACTTCTCTAGGACAGAACTGCTGCCTCCCCAGCTGTCCCCACTAGAATCCTCTGCCTTGTTCTTGTCCCCTCCCTCCCTTCCCCCACCACCTCCACCTACCCAGTCACCAGTCTGCTGCCTTCGTGTCTCTTCCTGGACCTTTCTGTGTCACTTTCCTCCCTTCCCACTGTGCCTCTCCCCTTTATCCAGGCTCCAGCCATGTGCCTAGACCAGCTCCAGTCTGACCCAAGAGTATGTGACTGTTCCCCAAGAGCCAAGTTAATATTACCCTGGCTCTAGATCCTCCTCTGGTGCCCTGTGACTCTCAAGATTAAAATGAAGTAACTTGGCTGAGGATGTAGCTCAGTAGTAAAACACTTGCCCTGCATGCATAAGGTCCTAGGATCAACCCTCAATACTGAAAAACGATTAAATAACTCAGTTTAACAACCAAGACTCAAGGCTCATCTCGTCCCTTTCTCCATCAGTGGCTGTCCTTTGGTTTCAGATTCTCTTCTCTTAGGGCTTTGCCTCCACATTCCCCAGAGTCTGCCATGGAAGCTCTACAGGGCAAGTGGAAGCCATGTGTCCAAAAAGTCAATGTTTCACATATAAGGCAGAGCGTATTAGTGTATGCCTTCGTTCTCTATGAGTTGGATGAATCTGAGTCAGTTTTCAAGTCTGTCTTCTTAGACTGAGCAAAGCAAGGTCCAGGTCCTGGACTACTAGGTTGTGAGTCACATCTGGCCTAGCAGGATAACCATGGCTGGTGGGTCACCTCGCCTATGTCACCATGTTCCAATATGAGTACTTTAGAGACAGGGGTTGTCCTCAGTAGGACCAGTGCTGAGTAGGACAGTTCCTGGGTAGGAGTGTTCACTGAACACCAGGCGATCAGCTGAGCATTTGGAGGGTACATCTCATGAAATCTTCCCAGGAATCTGGGTCCACCGTTCTGTTATCCCCAGTTAAAAGCTGTGGAAATGGAGTCCGGAGAGGTTGGATAACCTACTGTGGGCTGAAATGAGCCAGACACGAAATCTGAATCTATTTCCATTGGATTCTAGAGTTTTCACAAGTTATGGGAGGACTGAAGGCAGGGAGCTGAGGAAAGGTGCCTGGGAGGGCCAAGAAGAAGCAGGAAGCAGCGATGGAGAGAGGGAGTCAGGAGAGGTGTGACGGGCTCAGGGTTCCCTCCAGGTCCAAGGTGACTAAGGGAAGGTAGGGGGGGAGAGTTCCTGGGAGGGGCTTCTGTCCTCAGGTACTGCTTCTCTCCATTACACTGGCTGCTTGGACAGCCACGTGGCATGGGCCAGGACCAGCAGAGTGTCAGGGAAGGGCATTTGAAATTTTGCTGGTCGGAAGCTCCACCCAAGACCTCCAAATGGATCTCAGGGGGCAGACACTTACAAAGGTGGGAATCCATCATCTTTACACCTCCGTTCAGATCCTTAATAAGGAAGTAATAATATTGCCAAGTCTTTACCACGCTCTCTATGAGCTAGTGAGACGACTAATTATCTGACGGCACTAATAAATGGTTATGATGTTATTAAAAATGGCACCAAGCTAGGATTAACAGGCTCATCAATTGTAGGGAATCTGGTTTAACAAGGTCTCCTGCATGTCCCATCCAGGCTCCTGGCCTTGATGGATACCAGGACTCCAAAGCACC
Organism: Rhizomys pruinosus; assembly: GCA_009823505.1. NCBI lineage: Eukaryota > Metazoa > Chordata > Mammalia > Rodentia > Spalacidae > Rhizomys > Rhizomys pruinosus. The sequence goes on along the minus strand of VZQC01008434.1, from coordinate 928,170 downwards.
TCCCAGCAGTATGGAGGCTGTGGATGAGGCTCCCTGTGATTCTCCAGCCGAGGAATGCTTGGGAGGGTCTGGCTGATGCAGGTCTTTCTCAACACGTCCCTTTAAAAGGATTGCTCTTCAAAGCCTGTGGGCCACTGAGAAGCTGTGGGTGGTGGGATTGGCTGCTGTTCAGTCCCTCATGTGGTCTCAGCTCTCCTGGAAACCTGACTCCCTTTTCTTGCCTGTCCCACTCTGCTCTGTGGATGCCAGGCTCCAGAGCCCCACTCTGGAGCTGGGATCGGGTATGAGGTACCTCCTGGGCCTGCTGGCTCATTTTCATAGTAATTGGGGTTATTACTAATAACATAGACAATACCAGTCCTTTCCATTTACACAGAAGCCTATGACCCCAAAGCCTCTTCCCATCCGTTGTCTCCTGTGAGCCTCACAGTGGGCAGGGAAAAGCAGAGACAGCTGTCATCTCTCACTGTAGAAGCAGGAAACTAGTGCTTGGGGACACGACGGGACTCCTTAACCACCCCCGCATAGTCTCTAAGGAAAAAGTAGAAGGATAAAAATAAAAACAAATAACAATAAGCACTGAGGTTCTGCTAACTAGACCAAGTACATGAGTCCTACAGCACTCCTGGGAGGCAAGTCTTTTTCACATGATCCCCCCACACAGGTGAAAGGGCTGAGGAACAGAGAGGTTAAGAGACTGTCTGGGAACACTCAGCTAGCAACGGGGAACGTAAGCTCACGCTCTTTAGCTTGGCTTCACCCTCCAGGCTTCCACAAAGGCCACGTTTTCCAGGCCAGAGACATGGGTCTACCAAGTCAGGCTCTTCTTGACACTTGTGCTCCAGACTTCCCTTCCTCTGAGATCTCCGTACAGTATCCGTCCGACTCCCTGGATGAGCAGAGCCCTTAAGAAAAAAGCCTGGGCTCATCTTACTTCAGAGATACAAGCACAGCCATGTTTATTGCAGCTCCCTTCACAATAGTGAAGAGCTAGAACCAACCCAAGTGCCCCTCAACTGATGAGTGGATAGAGAAAATGTGGTATATGTACACAATGGAGTTCTATGCAGTCGTAAAGAAAGATGACATCATGAGCTTTGCATGGAGCTAGAAAATAGCATGCTGAGTGAAGTAACACAGTCCCAGAAAAACAAACGATGAATGGTATCCCTCATCTGTGGATGCTAGCACCAATTACCTAATTGAATGGCAAACTGAGCAACGTCAATGTGATCTGAAAACAACTGTGCTCTTATATTGTAGAATCCCTTAAAAATTAAACAAATAAAAATTAAAGAAAAGAAAAGAAAAGAAAAGAAAAGAAAAAAGCCTGGGGCTGCTGCATCCACCTGGAGAGGTGGAACAACGGAGGAGCCCAGACATTAGTTAGCATTGTGGTGTTTCAGAGACTGTCAGCCACGGACCTGCCTCCACCCTGGCTCGGCCTTGAACCTGGTTCCACCCTGGTTCTTGGACTATCTGGGGCCTGATCATCCTCCTCCAGCAGCCTCTGCCTCAGTCAGCCTCTATCTCCACACTGAGTGTCAGCTATAGCACCGCGGGCTGCTCTAAGGATGGCGGAGAGCAGGGGGCAGATCAGGCCTTTGCCTCCCTTAGCTGCAGGCAGGATTTCTTAGAGATACACATGCTTCTGTCCGGCTGAGGACCCTGAACTAGAAGGTGGGCAACATTCCTTCTGTGCCCCGCGAGCCTGACAAATGGTGCCTGGTTATATTCCCATACTGTCCTTGCGGCCCTTGGTGCTTATGAACTACTCCCGCAATAGACAGGAAGAGCTGTGCTCAAGGGGGACTATTGAACTTAACCAGCTCACACATCTGCTTGGCAAGAAAGCTGGCTCTTGAACGTCAGGTCGGCAGGTCCACAGCTTGGGCTTCCAGAACTAGCGTGTGCTTGCAAATAGCATCACACAGGAACCTGCTTAGACTGGCTATGGGTGGGCCCTGTGCTACTGTCCCAGTGCTCCTGAGGGAAGGAGGTTGACAAGCCCATTTTACAGAACAGGAAGCTGCTCAGAGGTTGGGTGACTTGCCTCTGTGCCTAGAGCCGAGGGGCCCCTCAGTCCCTCCTGGGCTGTGACGTTCTCCTCCCACAAGCTATTCCTTCCCCTCTCCATGCTTGCATGGCTCCTTCTCCAGGTCCTCCCCATCCCAGGCATAGCAAGAGGCTCTTGGTACCACCCAGTAGAGTCTTGGTCACCCCTTCATGGCATCCCTCAGCTTGCTCCCTGAGTTTTATCTGTCTCACCACTTGTCTTGCAGTGACTCAAGGCAGTGACAACTGTGTGTGTCTCTGAGTTGGCATGCACTCAGTCCCCAAACTGGGAGATCCTTGCAGGAGTAGAAGGCTGAGAGGCTGTGGGAATCCTCAGAAGCAAGTTCACCAAAGATGCTTCAGGCAGGCTCAGTGGACAGGACATTTGGGAATGGTGGGGCACCTGGGCAAGGCAGGTCCAGCAGAGCTGGGCTCACTTCTTTCTACTGGAGGCAGTGTCTAAGCACATAACCTGCATTTCCATCTCCCCAGTCCCTAGAACTTCACCTGCCGGGGATGCCCAGATGTTCAAGTGCCACCTCACTAAACCTCCCAGACCCCCATCCTCACCCAACCTCCACACCCCAGCCTCGGCTTACGTGGTCAATGAGCTCCTTGACCATGCCGTTCCACTGGCCCTTGTCGTCCTGTGCCCCGTACTTGCCATCTTCTACCAGCCGGATCTCATAGGAGAAGCCCAGGATGTGTGCCAGCTCCTTGAGCAGGTCGATACAGTAGCCCTCGAACCGGTCGTTGCCATACAGGGTCCTATCTGACTTTCGGAACATGACGAAGGGCTCCTCCTGTGGGGATGGAGAGGAAGCTAAGGTCCTGGGGTGGAAGCAGGCTCTGTAGCCCAAACTGACCTTGAAATCACTATCTTGAATCTTTATCCTCCTGCCTGTACCATCCAAATTCTGGGATTAAAAGATACACCAACACACCTGCTTAGGCTCTTGTTTATTACATACACACATACATATGTTCGTTGGTGCACATATATGCATCTATGCACATGTACACACATTACATGCTTACTTAGAGAAGGGGGTCTCATTATTCTTCACATTTATAAGGCCTTTCTTTGATCCCCATGGACCCCTGGAGTAGAGTGGGCAGTGGAAGGCTCTGGTGACACTTATTGGGGGTTCTCGGGAGTAGAGTCCCACCAGCAGCCTTGAGCCAGGCCTCCACTGTGGGAGGTGGGCTTGATTTTTCTACTCTGATCCCCCAGCATCCCAACTTCTAAGAGCCCTTGGGGGCTTCAGAGAAAGAGACAGAAAGCGCCTGAATCCCCAAGTGGTTCTCAACTCACCAGGGATTCTGGAGACATTTCCTAGTCTAATCACAAGGGAACATGGGCCTTTGGGCTAGTTCCACTCCAGACCTCAGTGTCTCTGGTGCGCCCCCTCTAGCCAGGCAAACAGTTCCATAAGGGGAGGGAGAGTTCCAGGTAGACCTGAGTTAGGTGTTCATGCTGACTGGACGCAAAGGAACCTTAATCCTTCTCCAGGTAGATATTGCCCTTGTGCCCCGGGGAGGGCCTGGGGTAAAGGGCCTCGGTAGGATGTCAGTCCACTTACCACTACACAAGAGTGAACAACTTACAATATTGCCCTGGTCTGAGTTAGCTCAAGAAAGGAATTAGAGAGAAGGTACCATCTTTCCCAGGGGACCCACTGTGACAGAGATAGATCCTCCCCCCACCCTACCCGTCTGTCCATCTGTAGAATGGGTTTGCTAACAGAATTTATTCTAATGGAGTATTGTGAGGGCAAAATGAATCCCCATCTAGGAGAAGCCTGGAAAATGCCTGCCGCCATTATTATTATTAATTATTATTATTAATCATGGTCACCCCCTCTTTCTGACTGGTTGTCCTGTTACTATAGTGACCTTTCCCTCCTAGTTGACCACACCCAATGTCACCAAAGGATAAGAATCATGGCTGCCACTGCAGTGATGGTGGGGAGTAGAATTTGGGAAAAGCCCCTGACATGGCTCCCTCCCTCATCCCCTCTTCAACCCCATCCCTTGCCTTAGCCTCTAAAATTAGCACTTCATTTGTGAAGCCACCACAGCCCCAGAATCTATACATCTCCATCTAAATACGCTGCCTTCGGAGGGAGCAGCTGTAAAATGCCATTAATTTCGGGAAGTGCTTTGCAGATGGCATACATATTTAACAGCTGAAGCCCAGGGCATTAAAATGGTGCTCGCCTTAGTAATGCGTCTCCAGCCCAGCAACATTTCCTAGGGGGTAATTCTCAACTCCACGACTACTTATTCATGGACTATTTCACAATTTATTACTGGAAATGTCCAGACAGCCAGTTCACCGGCTCTCTCGGCTGCTAATCGATTGCTCAGTGAAGGTGCCCTCAATTTCATAACTTCACGCTCTCCTATTGCTCTGGGAGAAGAGCCGTGGGACCGGGGTAATATTTCTCCTCAACAAGTCACAGGAAACAGGGGTCCAGAAAAATAACCCTTTCCGACTTTCTGTCATCGGGCTTTCCACCTGGACCCAGGACAATCACTTAGCAATAGGCAAGCCAAGCCCAGGGCTAAGCTCTCCCAGAAATAGGGCTGTGAGCTTGAAAGAGGAAGAGGGGCTCACCCCAAGTGCGGAAGTAATTAGGGATTAGCCACCTGTTAGCTGGGCCCCCTAGTGCCCCGATTTAGCCCACTTTGGTAAAATGGCCCACATACTCCCATGTGCTGTCTGCCTTGTCCTGCTGGGACACAGATCAAGGCCCCTGTCTGGAGAAGTCTTTGGCTTCTGCAGCATACAGCAAGACAGGGCATTCAAAATTCTGCTCCTCCAGTGGGAGGTTCCAGAACATTCCTAGTCCTAGGCTGGTCTTCCCCACACTCTGGTCCTGCCTTTCCTCTTTTCTCCCTGCTGGGTACTGGTGGGGGAGGGGGAGGGGTCAGCATGCCTGGCAGTTGAGCCCGTGTGGGTCACAGTGTACACACACACAACACTGGTACGTGTGTTCCATGTGTGGCTTGTTCCACACATTCACACCCACCCATCTGCACCCCACTGTCGCTCACATCCACAGCCTAAAGAACCCCGAACCTTCAAAAGCAGGGCCCCAGAAGCGCACTGCATGCCGCACTTTGTCCGTGTGAGCTGAGGTCTGGGTGCATGAATTTTTCATAAGCTCATGGATGAGCAGAACCAGAAGAGTGGCCGGGTCTGTGGGGCGGGCAGTAGGGCAAGCTTCCAGCTCTGGAATGGGGCCTGTGCTTGAGTGGTCAGAAGGGAGAGTCTGTCCCCTGTCCATCTGTCTGTCCAGGGCGACATACCCTGAGCACTTAAACCCAGGGGCTCAGGACAGGGGAGACTAAGAGGTGGGTTTGGGGAGGCCACAGAGCTGCTGCTGCCTGCCACAGCCCAGAAAGAAGGGAGGAGGGACTGCCCTTCTCAACACGGCTCTCACCTCTAGGCCCTTGGTACCTGCCAGTCACTCAAAGTGGAGTTGCCCTGACAAGGCAAGGGCACCCAGGCAGGGGCCTCTGCTCTCAGTGGGAGGTGCTGGTCCTACATCCAAGCAGCCAAGCATGGGGCCAGGCTGGGCCACAGAGCCAGAGCCTTGAGAGCATGCCCCAGGGCTCTGGATGTGCAGGCCAAGCTCAGTATGTCTGGCTTCTTCCCTGAAATGTATGAAATAGCTCTAGGTTTTCAGGGAGCCCAAGGCCAGGCCTTGTAGGCATCTCCTTCCCAGGAAACTCTGAGGACATTTTCAGCTGAACATAGCATTTCTTGAAGACCTGTGTAAAAGTTGTGCATCACATCTTAAGGAGGGCTCAACTCCCTGCCTTCAGGGAAGACGAGGCTTTTCTCACTGCCCCAGAGAGGGAAGCATAGAGGACATCGCAGTGATGCTGGGAGGGGGATGGACACGGCTGAATTATGGCCACCTCCAAGCTGTGATGCTTACAGCAGGGTTAAGATGCTCTGTGTTTCCATTACAAGTAAATGGGTCAGTAGCCACATCAGAGGTCAAGGCGCTGGGGTCAGGGGTGAGGAGTTGTGCTGCTGCTAGGGCAGGGAACCTGAGCTGTGGCCAAGGAAGGGGAGGAGGTAGAGGCTAATCCAGAGTTTTGTCTCAGTAGGGAACTAGAATTCTGAGGGGCTCCAAAGTTGAGGTGACACACTTTAAAACAACACAGCAGAGAATGTGAACCATTGATGAGTGCAGGGGCCTGGAGTGGGCCCAGGGAAGCCTACTGGCTTGAAAAGCATGCAAATTTTATTAAATGTGAATTCAAATTTTATTAAACATGCCCCATCCCGGGATCACCATTTCAACCATGCTCAGTCTCTGGTGAAATTCAGGGCTCCTTCTGTGGACATAGATGGAGTTTTTCCTCCAGAATTCTGTCTATGTGTTGCATTCAACCTGAGCTCACTGGGGTCTGGATGTGTAATCAATAGCAATGAATTACAATAATGGCTCTTGTTAAGCACTTGACACATGATGGGTGTGTTAACCATTCATCCTCTCAACTCTAGGAAGTAAGTGCTGCAATCTTTCCAGGCTCTTCCCTTGCAGATGGGCCACAGAAGTTGTGTCTTGGGCCCACGCAGTAAGTCAAGAAAGAAGCCAGGTCTTAACTCCAAAGTCTCTTTGCTATTGCTTAGAGCTGTCCCTAGGTACCGTGCAGGTGCCAAAGAGCTGTTGGGTCATTTCTACGCAGCTGACTTGAGGCTGAGGGGCAGCGGGACAGATGGAGCTGTGTCCAGGCCATGAGCCAAGGTAGATTTATCTCCCTGCTCATCCTCCTGGGGTGCCTGGGAGCCAGCCAGTGCTGGGGATGGGACCTCTGGTGATGGAGCGAGCGCAGCAGGTTGAGTATGGATGAAGAAGCTGAAGACTGACAGGGCAAGAGCATGGCGTCTGCCTGATTCAGCTCCTCCCATTTATCTGCAAAAGAGTTCCAAGGCCTGGAAGCGGGGCCCCCATCCCACTGAGATGTGACCTTGTGGTCTCTCAAGGTGGCTGCCTTCTGCGTCCCCATGGAGAGTCCATCGCGCCCCCTCCCTGTTTAGAGTCTTGCTTTGTGTCTGTGTCTCTTTGGCTCTGTTAATCACCTCTTCTTCTCTCTTAAATCGTCTCCTTCTTACCTTGTTTTAATCTTGCCTTGCAAGAGTTTTATTTCTATCTCACATTTTATGCAATTCTACTTTTAATCTTTTACCACCCTTTTATTATTTTATTTTTACCCTTTTATATTTTAGCGGTGTCATACTTTTATACTTTTGCTTTTTGACATTTTCCTTTAACATTTTTTACCTTGTCTAGCCAGAACTGTAAATTATTTAATTTTTCGTCTTTCTTAATATCTTCCCTTTCAATCTCCTTCCTTCCCTTCACTTTCTCTTCGTTATTTTCTTTCTATTTATCTCCTCTTGCTGTCCTTCATCTGTTCTATTTTTATCCACATCCACATTCCTTTAATTCCTCATCAGTATCCTTTTTTAAATCCCTTGGTACTCTTTTGTTTATTTTTATCATTTATATTTTTATATTAGGGGTTTTTTTTTTTCCTTCTCCTGTTGAGATCTTTTGACTTACGGTTTTAGTATCTGTCTCCTAAACAAAAGGCTGATTCATAAGGATTGGCAGGGTGTGTGATCATTAGGTAAGACTTCCTGGGGGAAGGGTCTTGCCCCAAAATGGCAGGTCGGGGAGGCTGTCTATCTGGTTCTATTCTTCTGGGTCCATCAGTAGCCTGTCTACAATGCCCATTCTATTTCTATGGCCTTTAAGAGTTCTCAGTGATTATGACCCTGGGAAATGAGACCCATTGACATAAATCCCCTCAACCAGTATAGCACCCCCGTGACCCCCGGATTCCCGTAAGAATGAGGCATTTTACAACTGCCTCCCTAACTGTTTCATGGTGCCCCTGACCCAGCCACACACACAGTGCATTGCACTAGATAGGACTGGGGATTGTCTAGTATGGCCTGGCTGGGCTGCACCTTCTGGGGAGGCAGATGGGAACCACCCCCGTCTGCACATTGTGGAAAGCTCCCAGTACACGGGCTCAGCGTGGGTCCAGATCTTGGCCAAGGGAGGCTTCATTAATCCCAAGCAGGCCCAGCCTGCCTTTGTACATAGGAATAAGCTCAGCCGTGTGTTTTAATAATGTATTTGATATATTCTGCCAGGCGTGGTGGCACGCACCTTTAGTCCTAGCACTCTGGAGGCAGAGGCAGGCATAACTTTGTGAGTTCAAGGCCAGCCTGGTCTACAGAGTGAATTCCAGGTCAGCTGAGGCTACAGGGAGACCCTGTCTCAAAAAGACCAAAAAAAAAAAATGTATTTGCTGTATTCTAAAAAGTTGACTGGGGCCAGAATTTTCTTCAAAGGGGTCAGCTTCTCCTGAGCCAGGCTGCCTCACCCTGAGGTGGTCCTGATCAGGGGAGAACTGCCCCCTACCCCCAAGCAGTGCTGTGACATGGTAAGTGTCTGTTTTGGGGCTCTGCTCATCTCTGCAGTCTTCCAGGAGGCATGAAGACAGGTATATCACTGGCAGGCAGTGGCTGCCAGTTGAAAGATGCAGGGAACCTGGAAGACGCTGCACCTTGAGCTATGTTCTGGTTGAAGTGAGTCAAGTGACAGAGGAACAGGAACAGGAGGAGACTGGAAGATGTGGGGGAGAGGCTGGGATATGGCTCTATTTGAGAGGAGAGGTCATAGTCACCAGCTCTTGGGACTTATAAACCTTATGCAGTGTGGCAGGTATACAGCCTCCCAGCACCTGGGGACTCTCTGGTGTGGCCACAGCGGTCTGTACAACTAGAGCCGCTTATGGGAAGGGCCTTGGCCCTAGGATCTGGGTGGGAGGGAAGCCCCAGGTCCTGTTGTGATGAGTAATCAAGCCTGTTCCAGATCCACACTGAGAGGACAGGCACACAGGTGTGTGGGTGAGGTGACAACACAGGCTTTTCTCCAAGGCATGGCCAGAAGTCTGCATTCTAGTCACCTTCTAAGAGCATCCTGCAAGTGTCTACTCTCCTGTGGCCTGTTTTTTGCTACTGTCTCCTTGTCTCCCGAGAGCATCCTTGAGGACACCAGGATGTGACTGGTGGGGAATGGAGGAGTCTTTCAGCCCAGCCCCAGGACACTCGGCCCTCCTGGCAGGGCCCATGGCTCTTACCAGCACTGTGGTGACGATGAGTGACCTATTTGTCAGAGAGTCGGTGACATTAGGACCTCGGCCTTTGGCAACTTCAGTGATGTTGAGACCATCAGACGGGCTCCACACTCCAACCTGGACAGACAGATAGATGCAAAGCAGATGCTCAGTCCTCAGGCTTCCTCTCCTTTCTCCACGTCAACAAGGCCCTCTCCTTCCAGGCATCACAACCATTGCTGTTGTCATTGTCATTGCCTGCATCTTAAGTGAACGGTTCCGACGACTGCCCTGCTGACCTCCCTCCTCCTGAGGAGACTTCAAGATGTTGCTTCTCCTGAATTCTCCTCATTCCTCTTGCTGACAAACTCTTGTCAGCTGAGGAGGAAATGCAGAGGGAACATGGGGCATGGAGGGTCTGGGGTCCTCCTCCAGGACCAGGTCCCACCCAGGGACGCCTCCTGGAAAGAGCTGCTATTTTTTTTAAAAAACTTATTTATTATTATTTTATTTATTTATTTATTTATTTATTTATTTTGTATGTGTATGAATGTACTGTCTGCATGCAGGTCTGTGCACCCGTGTCATGCAATGCCGCAGAGGTCAGAAGAGGGCGTCGGATTCCCCTGGAACTGGAGTTCTCCTGGAATTGGAGTTACAGACGGTTCTTAGCCGCCATGTGGGTGCTGGGGATCGAACCCGGGTCCTCTGCAAGAGCAGTCGGTGCTCTTAACCACTAGGCTATCTCTCTATCCCCCCCAAAAGTTTTATTTATTATTTTTTATGTGTATGAGTGTACTGTGTGCATGTAGGTTGGTGCACCCGTGTCGTGCAATGCTGCAGAGGTCAGAAGAGGGCGTCGGATTCCCCTGGAACTGGAGTTAAAGACAGTTCTTAGCCGCCATGTGGGTGCTGGGAATCGAACTCGGGATTTCTGTAAGAGCAGTTGGTGCTCTTAACCACTGAGTCATCTCTCCAGCCCCAAGAGCTGCTATCTCAATGGGTCTCTGCTTCTGTGCTGGTACCAGGATCAGACACCCTGGAAAATCCAGCTCAGCCTGGAATGAAGGAGGTGCTCCCGCTGGGATCAGGGAGAAGCTCCCTACATGTGTGGGCCAGGTAAAGGAGGGCCTGTGGGTATGCAGACAAGCTGGGCAGCAGGCTGGTCTTGGAAGCTGTCTAGGTGACAGCATTAGGAGAGAGCACCTCACTGGGACTTGAAGGCAGTTGGTTTTGTGGTTTCTTTTACCTCTAAAGTGGGCGGATACCTTGGTCCCTGTGGGAAACTCTCCTCACAGTGTCCTTATTAATATCAAGTCAGAGGCTGAAGTCTGGGAAGGAGAGATTGGATTTATAGGTCATCCTAGGGTGAAGAGATGGCTCAGCAGGTAAAGGCATTTGCTACCAAGCCTGATGACCTGAGTGAGTCTTGACCCTGGGACCCACATGGTAGAAGGAGAGAAGTGATTTCCAAAAGTTGTCCTCTGATCTCCACATGTATGCATGAATATGTGTACACACACACACACACACACACACACACACACACACACACACTGAATAAATAAATGTAATAAATGATAAATGTTTTAGGTCACCCTAAAGCCCCAAGCCTCTTGCAGGTGCTTTCTGAAATGAACTCTGCCCAGCCAGCCTTCATCTTTGGCTCCTCTCTCTCAGGGAAGGCATCAGTGTGCCCAACTCTGTCCTTGGCCCTGTTGGGGGTACTCAGAAAACCTAATCAATTAAACAGAGAGGCTGAGTGCAAACATCCCACTCAGAGAGCTGTGCGGAACAGATAGCAGAGAGATATGTAATTATGCCTGGGTAATTCTGCCTTAATCCTTCCAAAGCCACCAGTTGGAGCTAGCTGGATCAGCTCTGACCCAGCTTTGCAAATATAAGTGAGGCGATGAGAGGCAGAGTGGTTGTGTTTGGGGCTCAGCACGTCAGCGCGTTCTCGGGCTGTGTGCACCCCTGGGAACACGAGGAGAGGAGGCAGGCAGACGGCACTGAAGAGGTCCTTCTCTGAAGCAGGCTCAGTTCAGGGCTAGGGTGCTGAGCAGAGGAACAGGTGCAGGAGGCACTCAGTAAACATCTGTCCAGAGGTGCATGAAAAGCAGGAAGCCTCAGCTCAGCAGGTTCTACTAAGCTCTTCCTGAGTGTCCTGGCAGGTGGCAGGCACTGTGGGGATGAAATAATGAACAGGAGCGAAGAGGCTCTCTCTCTGCTGTGGCTGTGACCAGGTGGCTGTGACCAGAAGCCTCTGGAGGGTGCCCTGCAGGCCAACCTCCATCCAGGGATGATAGAATTTTTCTCGAGCATTAGCTACAGTCAATTTGTACCAGTTGCCTGGAGGGCTTTTGGGAGACAGACGTTGCAATGGGGGCTCATATGGCAAGAGTGCCCTGGTGATCGATTACTGATGCCTGCCATGAGCACAGGAGTGGAAATCGGTGGCATGTGTGCCATCTATCTACTATCCCTAGAATTTTATGCTCTTCCTAGAGATAAGTAGCACAGAGAGCAAAACTAAGATAGCTACCTACATGAGAACTGCCTAGGATTGGAACAGCAAGCCTCCATGACATTAGGAGAGGAGGCCTCAGCCCCTGTCCTTGGTAACTGATGCCACACATGGAATGAAGTAGATGTGGATGAACAGTGAGGATTTCTGGCCACTCCTCCCTGCATGGAGAATAGAACTCAGGAGGGAGAATGGGGAGCCACGGCCACAGCTAGTGGTGGAGGTCAAGCAGAGCCAGGTCCGTGGTCCCAGAGATCACTTTCTGGGGCAGGGGACACTAAATTAAGGAGGCCCGGTGAGGAACTTCTCAGTCTCCAAGGCCGTAATGAAGGACTGTAGCATACGGACTTGGAACTGGGGAGCCATGGGCAATGCGGGACCCAGACAGAGCTGGGCTGGGAAAGCTCCATCTGCCTGTACATTTGGAATGGATGAGGGCTCACAGATGAAAGGGAGCCTCTAGGGAAGGGTATTTTAATAACTCACGGCAGAGGGAGAGCCACACATTCAGGGAGGGGAGGAGAGGAGCTTATTTCCATGGTCCAGAGGCAGCAAAGGGATCCCTCTAGCCTCCTGGCCTCTCTGCTCCCTGCATCTTATACATGCCATCTCTCAGGTTTGGAGGGGTCCCTTGGTAACTCCCATGGACTAGCAGAACTGAGATGGATGTGGCTGACCCCCCCCCCCAGGTCTGCTACCGATGCTGAGAACTTGGTGCTCATTTAAATCCCCTTTCTGGCCTTGCAGATTGCCTTAACAGCACATGCTCAAGGTTGCTGGGGACCAGAGTGGGCTTCATTAGAACATACTGTATTGACCAGATGATCATGCTTTCTTTGACCAAAGTCTCTGGAGTCTGGGTCCTGAGCTGGGAGCTAAGAAACTAAGGGTTTCAACCTCTCTCAGAGGTAAGGATTATCTCAGTCTCCCAGAGAAGTAATCATTCCATCTTTGCTTACATGCCTCAGTGATGGGGAGCTCACTACCCCCGGTCAGGCAACCCATGGAAGCCAGGACGTTTCTCCTACTCAAGAACATACATGTTCCTGTCCCTGTCCTGGCAGTGCAGGGACTTAGACATAGTCCGTGCCATGAGTGTTTGATTATGTTTCCCAGGTTAAATGTTCCTGACAGGCCTACACGACAGAGTGATAAAGTGAATGTCTGCTCTAGAGAGGCCACTGAGCTTGCCCTCCTGCAGTGTAACAGGGCCTCAGGGTCTCCTCTGGCCCACAGCTCTGCACAGGCTTCCCCTGGGATCATGTCAGATCTCGAGGGCTTGGCTGTAGTGGGCCTTGGGCCTGGCTTTTTGCCTCTGACATCCCTGTCCCTCTGGCCAGCCACCCCCGAGGCCCACACACCTTCTCCAGGCCATCCTCCTTCAAGCTGATGATGTCCAGATCAAAATCGGTCCGCAAACCACTGGTTTTGTTGAAAACAATCCGTCCAGTTAATCCTTCCCATTGAGCCTGTGGAAGGGAGAGGGCAGAGCGGCAATTCCTTGGGCTCATAAATCATCATTCGGTACAACTGTACAATGCTTCATTTTAATTACTCCTTGCACTGATACTGTTCCCCCAAGACCATGATTAATTAATAATCACCTCCATCATTGCTCGGGCTGCGGTGCGAGCCAGCGATTTCCATAAATTCTATTACGCTCTTTAGCCAGCTCTACATTTGCACCTTCTCGTGTACAACATCGATCTCGGATGCGCTTAAATGAGCCCCCGCCTCGAAGCCCTGGGAAGGGGGAGCCCACGTCAGATCCCTGGAGAGGGCCAGGGAGGCAAGCAGGTGGAGCTGGGGCAGGTGAGACCCACCGTGAGACACAAATGCCCAAGGGCCCAGCTGGCCCTGCTTCTAAAGCCACATCTGTGGAGCGGCAACTCCAGAAAGGCAGGGAGCTGGAAAAGGTTCCGGACCCTTCCCCCAGTTCCATGCACTCCACAGTTGAGAACAATGAAGGCCAAGTTGACTTGGGGTCAACTCCATTATCTCTCTGTCCCTGGGCATTCCATTTGAGCTTTCTGCCTCAGTTTCCTCAGCTTGAAAATGGAAATACTCATGGTACCCATCTTTCCAAGATGCCGTGAAATAAGCCTGGTAAAAGAAGCCTTGCCCAACGTGGGCCCTGCATGGATGGCAGCTTCTGATGCGTTATTGTCATCAGCACAGAGGGAGGCAGGTGAGGCGGCAGTTTGCAACAGGCCAGAGTGGACCAATCAGGACACGGCCATTTCTCTGTTTATGGGGAACTCTGCTACCTGCAGAGGTTTGATTATGCTATCCTAGGCTGTATTTTTCCTGGGGTTCAGAGTGATTTTGTGTGTGTGTGTGTGTGTGTGTGTGTGTGTTGCAGACGTATGTGTGTGGAGGCCAGAGGTCAAAGTTGAATGTGTTCCTTGGTTACTCTCCACCTTATTTATTGTTGTTGTTGTCATTATAATCACTATTTGAGTATGTGCGTTCCCTGCAGGTAAGTGTGTAGGTCATGCACATGTACAGACTAAAGGAGGATGTCAGGTATCTTCTTCTATTGTGATCTGTCTTATTCCCTTGAGACAGGATCTCCCACTGAACCTCAAGCTTGCTAGCTAGACTGGCTGGACAGTGAGCTCTTGGGAAACACCTGTTCCCATCTAGGGTTACAGGCACATGCAGCCACATCTAGCATTTACATGGATGCTGGGGATTCGAACTCAGGTCCTTGTGACTACAGAGCAAACGCTCTTGCCTGCTGAGCCATCTTCCTAGCCCTTCTACCTTATATGTTGAGACAGGGTTTCACTGAACCTGGAGCTCATTGCTTTTGCTGGGCCAATGACTTAGAGAGCTCTGGGGGTCTATCTTCTGTCTGTTTCCTCAGTGCTGGTATTCCAGATATGTGCTACGGCCAGTTTTATGTGTGGGTGCTAGGGGGTCCCCATGCTTGCGCGGCAGGCACTTTATCAATGGAGCCAGCTCCCCAGCCCCAGAGTGATGATTCCAGAAGGAAGACCTACTCAACTTTCCCAACAGCCTTGAGAGCTGAGTAGGCGAGAGGATCCTGACTCCCGTGTTACAGGTGGGGCGGCCTGGAGGGGGAGCGTGTTGGGAGTTCCGAGGCTCTCGCCCCACAAGAGTCAGAGCCAAGCTGGATCCCTTCCCAGGGCTCCACCAGCCTCAGGTCTTAGGCTGGTGGCTGGTTTGCACTTGAACTTCTGAGTTTGGGAAAAGATAAACCATCACCCATACTGGAGTCTTGGGGTGCACAGCAGGGCTTGGAAAATAGGAGGGAGACAGCTAGAGGGAGTAGGCTTCACAGCCTGGCTGGGCCTTTGAGTTGAGGGGCAGGGAGCGAGGCACGCAGAGGCACGCAGAGGCACGGGCACGGGCAGGAGAAGGTCTGACTGATCTAGGCAGTTCCAGTTCCCGCTCACCCTGCAGATTCTGGGCAGGGCTCGTAGCCTCTCCCTGGCTGAATATAACTCAGCACCCACCTCACACTCACCACTTCATGAGTTCCCAGGGCCCCAGAAACTTGTCTTTGGACCCCAGTAAGACTCTCTGTGCTCTTGGGCAGCTCTGATGCTCTGTAAACCTTTCCAGATAAATGAATAGATGGTAGCTGGCTGGGTCTGGTGGTACATGCCTATAATCCCAACACTCGAGGGACAGAGGCAGGAGGCTTGTGAGTTCCAGGCCAGTCTGGGCTACTTAATGAGATCCTGTCTCAACCTCGCTACCCCACATAAAAGAAGGTAGACAGACATAAGGTGTTGTCACTCAGAGACAGCACACTGAAGGGTCTGTCCAGAGGCTGTAAAACAAGAGGGTGGAACACAAGCTTTGTACAACAGTTCAGGCCCATTTCACAAGTGCTTTATTAAAGAGGTGGGTAGAGTACCTGGTACTGTGTTTGTGGTGTTTGTGAGTATGGTCACAACTGGGTGCCATGGGTTCTCATTTTTCCCTTGTGGTATTTGGAACCCAAGAAGTTCCCTAGAAGTAGGGCTGGCCTTCAACTGAGGAAGAAGAACAGGCCTTTGGGCAGGGCCAGGCTCTAGGAGGAAACTGAAGGTTGCAATCTTCTTCCAGAGCCTACTGAGCTCCCGATGTGGTCCTGCTAGGTGGGCTCATCATTGCTCCCATTTCCCAGATGTGGACAGTGAGGTTCAAAGATGGACTGAGATAGCTCAGTTAGTAAAGTGCCTGCCATGGAAGCATAAGGACTTGAGTTGGCTCTTCAGTACCCACATGAAACAGTCAGATGTGGTTGCACGGATTTGTAAACTTAGCACTGGGGAGTACAGTGAGGGATGGGGGGATGGAGACAGGTAGATCCCCAGGGCTCACTGGGTAGCTAGCCTAGACAATCAGTGGGCACTGGGTTCAGTGTCAAAAAAAAGCCAAGACAGACAGTGAGAATGGAAGCCACCTTATGTCTACCTCTGTCTTCCACGTGAACCTGTACCTTCAGGCACAGTTCATACAGAGACAGACAGACAGACAGACAGACACCCCCCCCCCAAAGATGGACGAATGAAGCAGGGGGAAATTCTCTCTCTCTACAACAGCACAGCAGGAAGGCTTGGGTCTGGAAACCAAAGTACAGCAAGGAAAGCTCACAGGGACCCCTGGGAGCTGGAGCCAGGGGACAGGGATGAAAGGACCATGTGAGAAGGTGGAAGCTCCGCTTATGACTTCACAGAGAGGCCTGGCTTCCCTCAGGCTGGCTCCCCACCTCTCTGCCTTCCCTCTCTGCTGCAGCCCCCCTCTACCCTCGGGCTATCTGTCGGCCCCCAGGGGAAATCTCAGCAGGTGCCTTCAGCCTGCCCGGCTCCTGTGGAGGAGGTCTTCCTCTTTGTCAGCTCCAGAGGAATAAATGCCAGCAGGTGCGGCCTGTCTGTGGGCGGGTGGGCAGGGGCAGGGCAGGGAGCCATGGGCAGCTCCTCCCCGTGACATTTTCCAGCCCACCCGCCCCCTCCAGCCGCAGCTCAGGACTTGCTAAATGAAAAGATGCTTCACGGGCTCTGAACTCCGGCCTGGTATTTTCCAGCTCCTCTTGGAAATGCCAAGTCTTTAAAATGATTTACTGTCACGCAGTAAGATCGGAAGATGGGCAACTTGAAAATGGAAGGAAGGAAGACGGTGCAAGGCTCTGCGGGGTACCTGGGTTCTAGATGCGGCCAGTGTGGGCCATGGGTACTCGTGGCTGCTCTGACCTCTGCCCCCATGGCCCTGAGGAAGACAGGAAAGAATGATTCTGAAAGCATTCTGTGAGGAGCAGGGGTGTCCACCCTAGCCTGGGCTGGTCAGCCCTGGGAGGGGGATGAGACTCTTCTTTCTTTGTTAGGCAGTGGAAAATCTGTTCCTCTCAGGGGCTCATGGCTGAGCCTCATTCTTTCCAAGAGGGTAGGGTCCCTGAAGTAATGTGAGGCCCTAGGACCCATGGCCCAACAGGAAGCTAGAGTGGCTGCAGATGACCGAAACAGCATCAGAACTATCACACGTGCTGTGCCAGTAAGGGCACGCCTCTGAGTCCAACTCCAGCATAGCCAGCCAATGGCTGTCAGTAAATGAAGGAACTCTGAGGCAGGTTGCTCCTATTCTAGAACAGTCTCTGGAGAGAGAGAGAGAGAGAGAGAGAGAGAGAGAGAGAGAGAGAGAGAGAGAGAGAGAGAGACTATCTGGAGCTCCCTGGAGGCTTCCCCTAAGCCTCTTGTATTGCAGGGTCTTGGGTATGGTCCACTCATTTTGACCCAGGGTAGGCCCACCCAGACCTTGACCTCTCCAGCCTTCTCCACATACTGCTTACTAGGACTGGACTCCAGTCAAGCCCTGAGCAATGTACTCTGCATATGGATTTCTATTCCCAACAATTCTGAACTGAAGAGTGAAGAGGTGGTCACCTTACCTGAAGCCACACGGCCAAGCGCAATGCTACCATCATGTGAGGCTGGGACTGAGCTCCCTCACAAGAAGATAGGAACCATAAACCCAGTTATCCCATAATAATGAGGACAGTGACAGAGGGAGGATGCTCTGGAATTCACAGCAGATACTGTTTGTGGTCACCTTCTCAGAAGCAGGACAGGTCCCAGGCTCTCTATGCCTCCTATCAGCTCTGTGGTAGGACAGTGACCAGCAAGGTCTCAGCAGAGGCTCTGGAGAGGGATGGCTGTGGGCCGGAGGTGTGCAGGTGAGTTTGAGGGATGCTTGTCAGTCATCGAGCCTTCTCAGTGCAGTGAGTGTGTCCCATGTGGTGCTTCGGTCTGTTTTTACAGCACCCCCGTGAGAGGGCATACCTCACCCCCAGCTTACAGATGAAAGACACCCAGCCACATAGCTGGAAAGCAAAGCCCCTCACCTGTGGTCCAGTAAAGACCCCCAAGCTGACCACTAACACTTAGCATTCACCAAGGACGGGGCTTCTCAATCACTTTAAGACTAGTTCATTTCACCCAAGGGAAACCGAAGTTCAGAGACGTAAAACCACCTGCTCAAGTTCATACACAACAGAAACCAGTTCTGTCTGACTCCCAAATCTGAGCGACCCCCCCCCCAAACCTCTCTGCTATTTCAGAGCATCATAGCCTCAGGGTCATCATTCGTGGGCTACAGGGCTCACCTCCTTGATGAAGTTCATGAAGCGGCCTCCGAAGCGCCAGGCCTTGTGTCGGTGGCACTGCAGAGAATTCACAGTCATCTGCGGCGCCCGCTGGTAGCACACAGACACGATGTGGACAGCGTCATAGAGTAGGGCCGCGTCGGTCTGCAGAGGATCCAGGCCCGTCTGAGAGCTGTTCCTGTGTCTGCAGCCCCCCGCCCCATCTGCCCCCTCCCACTACAAGCTTGTGGTATTCCCGTCCTTTCCCCGGAGAGATGCCAGGCTCAGGGGTGCTGTTAGTCTGTGGACGATCCCAGTGCCACCCTCTCTGCAGCTTGGGCCCTCTCCTACCAGACTGTCTGCCACACCCATGACCTGGTTTTCAACCTCCTTTCCTGCTTCCCCAGCCTCAAAAACCTGTCAGCCACAGCCTAAGCCTCCTGTGCCCAGGACCTTAGCTTTTTTTCTGTTTTTACAGCCCCATCTGAGGTGGCCCTTGGGATGGGGCTATATTTAGTTCATCTTTGTGTCCCCAGAGGTCTGGATGACACGTGGCAGGTCTGATGAGAGAAGTGGCAGGTGAGTGGGATAGAAGGAAGGAAGGAGGGAGGAAAGGAGATATGGAGGGGAGAAGAGAGAGCAGGGAAACCTCCAGGGTCCGCCTGCCCATCTGCCCACCATACCATCATCACTCCGTCCAGCAGGCCAGACTCTGCCCGGGGAGCTGCCTGTAGCCGCTCCATGGACCACTTCTCCACGATGGCTGAGACGTGGGGGTTGTCCACATTGAGGATGCGGAACCCGGTTAGGTTCACCCCAGAGTAGCGGTAGGGCTCCAGGTCTAGTGCGTAGAGATCCTGAAGACAGAGTTCGGTGTGATGGAGGACTGGCTGCTGCCGGAAGCTCTAGCTCCCCTCCTGCACCCTTCTGGCCTGGGCACCCCTGGGCCTGAGCTGTGGATCCCTGTTGACCCTTGTACATGCGAGGTGACTGGAGAGTCTCCAGGAGCACTGGACTTGGAAGTCCACTCGGATCTGTGGTACTGACCTCATGCTCTGACTTGGGGAATCTCAGCCCATTTCTTTATCTACAAAATGGGGATTATTCCTTTATAAGACCCAAAGGAACCCTCTGTCTTTGGGAGAAAAAAGGTATTGGGTTTGGACATCTCCAGGTAACCTAAGGGGAGTCAGAAGGACAACGTCAGGCGTATTTTTCTCCCTTCACAGAGAAGACAAGGGCTCTTCCCTCTGTTCTTCCTCTTCCTCATGTCATAGGCAGGGCCTCTCTGCCCTGCCTCCTAGGAGCAGTTGGCCGAAGGACTCTCCATGGTCAGGTCATGTTCAGCCTGGCAGATGAGCGAGGCCTGACTGGTAGCCCAGGAGAACAGGATTGTAAAGCGGGATTCAGGGCTATGGCCCCTCCTGCAGCTCCAGCTCAGGCAAATGGGGTTGTGAGGCAAAAGCCCAAGGGGGGGGGGCAGTGGGAGATGCCAACTGCCACTTAGCAGAGAAGAGAAAGTGTGCGGGGGTGGTCAGCTTTTACAGGATTCAAAATGACCCCAGACTCAGAAACGGGTGAAAGAGAAGCACCATGCTCTTCAATTCAAGGAACTGCCTGTCACTTATAGGCCACCAAAGGCCCCTAATTCCACTTGAATTACAACTCGCTGTTAGCTCTAGTTAAAGGTCCAGACTCCAGCTTAACATAGATTTGTGTTTAGCACAAAAGTCCCCAACATTGTAATTTTATTGCTTTGGGGGAGACTGATCTGTTTTTTTGTGTAACCTGACGATTTTACTCTGCATCCCTTCCCTGCCTGGAACCCCTGTATACATTCTCAGGTCCTCAAACGCCCTGCCTCACCATCTGACTCTTCCCTTCTGGCTCTGACACATGTTCAGTCCAGACTTGCTTCACACTCATGTTTTGACTCTGAAAATCTACACTCTGCCAATACAGATTGGCCCTGAGCCAGGGCTGGGGAAACTGAGTCTGAAGGTCACTGATGTTTTTTTTTTTTTTTCCCACTTTCCCTCACTGAGCTGCTTTCTACCCTGAACCTTCTCCCCCCCACCCCCACCACCACCCCAGCCCTGCTGCTGTGCCAGCCTCAGATAATCAAAGACGGTGAGGGACACAGGCTGTTGCCTATAGAGTGGATCTCTCCACGCTGCAAGCCACCTGGTCCCCTTCTGGAGGGCATGGTGTACATCTTCCTTTTAGAGGTTTGGGGAGCTGGGAGCAGGACAGGAAACCTTCATCCTAACCTTGCCCAAACAAATACAGGCAGTCTTCCAACCCACAGGCTCTGCATCTGTGGATTCAACCAACCGTGGATCAAACAAATAGATAAATTTTTTAAATTGCCCATCTATACTGAACATGTAGACTTTCTCACCATGATCCCCTCACAGTACCGTAGCCACACAGCACCTACAATGTACTAGGTACTATAAGTGATCCAGAGATGATTTAAGGGATATGTATAGCCATACGAAAACACTATGCCGTTTTATACAGGAGACTTGAGCACCTACAGAAGTTGGTATCCACGGAGGTCCCGGAGCCAAACCCTGTGATTCCTGTGAATACCAAGGGACAATCCACCAACGTACAGCCCTGATTCTAGGCCAGTGTTTGGGCTGGGGAAGAAGCTGGGGAAACTTGGGAGGAAACAGGGGCGGAGTCCACGCTGAGATGGCCAGAAGGTGTCTAACGGGCATCAGTCTCGGTGGGTGGAGAGTACAGGTGGGCAGCACCATACCATATTAATCTTTAGGGAACCCCCTTTCTGAGCTGTGGATTCCTGTTAACCCTATACATGCAAGGGGACCACATAGGTGAGGGACGGGGACTGGGAAGGCGTGAATGGCTGACAGCAACAGTGTATTTAGGCCACAAGGACTCTGCCCTCTGCAGCACACTGAATGGCAGTGGGTTAATGAGGAGGGCGGAGCTCCTGATGCAAAGGAGTTCAGCGGGGTTCCTGGCTCGCGCATGCTTGCTTGCTTGTCAGCCATGCTAGGATGAAGCCTGAAGACCCAAGACTTCCCAGCCCCTGAAACTATGAGCTCAACAAATCCCTGTCATTTATGACACTCAGGCTACAGTATTGTTGTATGGCTTTCTCGAATAAAGTGCAAACTCCTTAGCATAGATCAGAGACTCTCTACCCCTTTACCTCGTTTTCCCATGCCCACTCCCAATTTGCACTGAGTAGAGGCCAAGCTACCTGTTCCTATGCCATCCTCTCTAACTTCTTTTTCATCCTGGGTTGGGTGACTTTCTGTACATCCTACTCACTAGGCAGCAGGCCTGTGTTTAGAGCTTCTGTGGGCTGTTCCCTAAGACCACAAACATCACCTCTTCCAGGAAGCTTCCCTGATTGTTCCTTTCCATGTTCATAGCAGGGTCTGTCAAGGGTCCTTGAGGGTTTATCCTGGGACTTCTGGACTTTAACCTCACTAGGTAACAACTGGTAGGGGCTGGGGTTTGTCATCCCTATGAATCCTTGACCTCTACTGTTGAAAGAAGGGTCAACCAGGCCAGCAACATCTTGGAGTGTATAAGCAGTCATCTCCCATTTGGGGTGTCCCTCTGTGAGGATGGAAGTTGAGAGTAGCTTGAATTGCATGGGATGGAGGGTAGGTCCCCAAAGGAGTCTGCTTTAATGCCCAGGCCTGAGAGATCTTTCTCAAAGCACCTGTGCACAGCAGCCTGGAGAACAAGGCAGTGGTCTATCCACGTCTGGGGCCAGAGCTAAACTGCTGGGAACATGGAAGAGAAGCCAGCTCTGCCCAGGGACGCCATCTCCACTCTCCTCAGCTTGGGCCCAGCCTCCTCTCAGCTTCAGTGCTGACACAGTTAACAGTAGTCCTGCCCCAGGGCCCCTGACTCAATTTGTCCATCTGCGGGCCTAGAGGTCAGACTGACTCAGTGTAAGAGATGGCACAGACTGACTTAGTGTAAGAGATGGCACTTGCGGCTGGGTGTGGTGGCACACACTTTTAATCCTAGCCCTTGGGAGGCAGAGGCAGGTGGATCTTTGTGAGTTCGAGGCCAGCCTGGTCTACAGAGTGAGTTCCAGGGCAGCTGGGGCTACAAGGAGACCCTGTCTTGAAAAAGACCAAAAAAAAAAAAAAAAGAGATGGCACTTCTGCTTTGAGGGGAGACTACCCTTCCGGGGTGCAGCATTTGATCTGACAAGACAGTCACAGCCGAGGAGGGCATGTTAGCTACTTTTCTCAGAACTGTGACAAAATCACTGACAGGACAAGTTAAGGGAAGAAAGGCTTATTCTGGCTTATGGTTTCATTCTGTCGTGGTGTGGGAAGCCATGGCGGAGCAGCTCAGACCGTGACAGCAGGCGCGTGTGGCAGCGGCTGCTCACATCATGGTGGACCAACAAGTAGAAAGTATGGTAGACATGGAAACAACCGGGAGCTGCCCTTGACCTTCAAAGGCCTGCTTCTGGTGATAGCTTCTGGCAGCAGCCTCCCCAAATACTTCCACCAGCGGGGGAACAAATACCCACAGCACCAGCTTGTGGGGGAACATTCCAAATCATAAGGGACTCTGATGGGTGGCATAGCTTAGAGTCGCTTCCTTGCTTGCCACCCCCGGGTCTGGGCTTCCCTGCAGCATGTGGTAGGTCTTATGACACAGAGTGCCCTCATCCCTGTGACAACCGGAGCTGGTGAAGAGGACTCTTTGTCCAGCTCCAGTGTTTGTTTTTTTGTTCCAACTGCCCTAGGCTAAGACCCGAAGTACTCTACACGGTGAACTGTGGGTAACTTCCCTGCTTGGCAAAAAGTTGCATTTCCAATGCCAAATGTTGACACACTGAATTCAGTGTCGACTGGGGACCTTTTAGAAACGTTCAGCATAGCATAATAGACTAATTCATTAGCACCCCATGGGTCTGAATG
This sequence comes from Rhizomys pruinosus, assembly GCA_009823505.1. Lineage (NCBI taxonomy): Eukaryota > Metazoa > Chordata > Mammalia > Rodentia > Spalacidae > Rhizomys > Rhizomys pruinosus. The sequence continues at coordinate 904,910 of VZQC01008434.1, read as the reverse complement.
GGAAGAAGCCGGAGCTCGGAAAACATGGCCTGAAGGAACGACAGATGAAAATATCTTTCCCATGATATAACTGTTATTGCCGGGAAGTGGCATTAATTGTGATTGCTTATCTATTAATTTATTATAATTCTTTTTTCACCTCCAGGCTCTTACCTACACATGACATGTACCAGGGGCTCAGCTGGGGCTGATTAGCACAGGGTTATCTGGGAATGGCTCGAAGCTGGCTGCCACCGATAATGGCAGCCAGGGTAATTAAAATGTCTTCTGTATGGGAGAAGAGACTTTGGAGAAATGTTTAGAGGCAAAGGACTGGTGACGTGGGTTTCCTAAGATAAATGTCAAATGCCCACTGTCCTTTCTTATACAGTCTCCACTGACCAATGGGCATGAAGGAAGAGAGTCACAAGGCAGAGTCCTGAGCCAACAGGGCTGAAAGGAGGATCTTGAAGCTGAGAACGGGATGTGATCCTGGAAGAGGACTGAGGGGGACACAGAGGAAGCTCTGACAGACGGGGGCTGCTGAGAGTGCTCTGGCAAGATACCTCAATACACATTCTACCATTCCAGGAGGCCACATCCTGGAAGAGCTTGGTCCCTTGAGCCTCCAAAAGGGGAGGAGGAAGAACGGTGACCTAGAACAGCCTTGGGAAAGGCTGGAATCAGGGCCACGGCCACTGGGCAACACACAAGATCTCCCCAGTGCGAGATTCCCATCACCTCAGAGCACACGCTCTGTCCTGTGGCTCTGAAGGGGAAAATGTCACCGGATGCAGAGGGCTTAGGAAGCAGTGAAGTGTGTGCGTCCTACTGGCATTTGTGGGAGCTCTGTCTACTCCATTAGCATCAACCACCATGCTGGATCAACACAGCCAATCATCTCCAGGAATCTACCTGCCAGAAGAGGCCAGGGACACTGTGTGGTGACAAGTGTCAGCAGAGGGCTTGGCAACTGGACAGCTCCTGGCTGGGCAAATTCTTGCCATTTGTTGCTGAGTCGTGTCTCTGAGCCTCAGTTTCCATTTTTTCTGGAAATTTGAGAGTCAAAGCTCCCTTGGAGAGTTGTTTTGAGTCTTCCAGGGTTGGAGCATAAGCTGAGATACTTAACTAGTACCTGTATATACATGCACTAAGGGCCAAGTACTATTCCAAGCTGCCCCCCAACTCCCCACTATCACTGCACTGAACACTTACCCTAACAACCCTGGAAGATTCTCACTGTAGATGGGGAAATGAGGCACAGAGCGCAGAGGCAACCAAGGAAGTGAAGCATCTTTTTTATTGTGTATGTGGTGTGTGTGTGTGTGTGTGTGTGTGTGTGTGTGTGTGTACTCAGAGGCCAGAGAAGGACCTCAGGTATCCTGTCTGCTTTAACAAAATTCTACCTATTCCCTTCTCTGACTGAACCTTGAGCTAGGCTGGCAACCAGAAAGGGATCCTTCTGTCTCCACCGCTCACCGAACAGCTGCCTCTGGGGTTACACATGTGTGCTGCTGTGCCTGGCTTTGTATACGGACACTATGGATTTGAATTTAGGTTCTCACACTTGGGCAGTAAGAACATCTCTGCATCCCAGAACTGAAGCATCTTAATCCCAGTCAGACAGTCTAGCATGAGAATCCATGATCTTAGCTGCCTGTTGCTTGCGATGATGAGTGCTGATTTCCCTGACTGCAGTCTGCCTGCCTTGTATGGCCATCCTTCATCACTTGCTCCTCACTCAGGCATCAAGGAGCACCCGCTGGGGACTGGGCACTCCATGGCCCTGCAGATGGAAAGGCTTGCTCATATCAGGTCCATCTAGGTTCACCCTCTCAGCTAAGTGCCTAGCTCAGAGCCTGGGATCTTAGCTAACATTTGTTGATGGCTGTTGGGTAAATCAACAGTTGAATGGTTGGATTAAGGAATGGAGACCTAAGAGGAACAAACATTTCCTGGGGCTAGAGGAGGGGTCTGGGGTGTTAGAATCCTTTCTCTGAGATCTTTGGCCTTGACCCCAATGAACACTGGCATTACTGTGGAAATCCCCAGGCCACCAAGGTGCCACCTTCTCTAGTCTTGCCTTGGAATGCTACCAGGGATTGGGTGCCTCACCCCAACCTCTTAGTGACTTCTCAGAATACAGTAGGGCAAGAAGAGCCCAAGACCAGGGAGGTGAAGTGGCCAGAGGTTCAGAAGGCTCTCAGGATTCCAGAAGGTGCTTGGTCTCAGCCCCAGTTTCCGGGGTCCCTGTTTCTCTATGGAACTCCTGACAGGTGCCTGGGTCTGATCCATGGTCAGCAAGTGGGCAGGTTTGCCCTGAGCTCTGCATGGGCACAGGGCATTATCTGTGGCAGGGGGGTGTGCTGGTAAGTGTTCTCTGGTGGTGACGGAGCCTTACTGGCAGGAGAGGCCACTGCTGTGGTGTAAATCCTCCTACCACAGCTAAATACAAGCTAGGAACACGACAAGGGCTGTGAGAATATAACCGATTCTCTCGCTCCAGTACATCACTGAAGAGTCAACCTGCCTCTTGGCCTTTGCTTCTGCTGTTCCTTCTGTGTGTAACACCATTCCTTTCTCTCTTCCGTAGTAAGTTCCTTATTGATCTCTCGAGGCCCAGTTCGAGCACCTGCTTTTCTGGAAAGCCTCAAACTTCCCATCTTTGGCCAACCCTAGCATTTCCTTGTGCCACACAGGCTGTCTGCCCGTGCCCTGAGGTGACAGGCTGGCTGCAGCTGGGCCAGACATGTAGAGGAAGTTGGAGAGGAAGGCCGGGCCATCTTGAGACCCCTTGATTATCTCGGATGCTAGAGAAATGTTGACTGGGTATCAACAAATAAATAAACCAGCTAGAGGCCTTCAGGGCTGCAGGGGCGGGGCCTCTCTGGGCTATAGGCACCAGCCCTGGATGAATGGAACAGACCCTGAATGATGGAGAGTGGAGGGGACGGTGAGGCTGGCTCCAAAGGTGAGGCTGGCATCTCGGTGATGGTTCACCCCTTTGGCAGAGGATGTCTTGAGTCTGCTGATCTCAAACCACAACTAATTATCCTAATGGGTTTAAATGGCCCTAAATATTCTTATGGTTTGGACAGGACCCATCTGGAGCCCGAAGGTGAGCTGGCCCCACTGAGAGCAAGGGGCTGATTTCAGTGTGCCTGGTGTGGGATCCAAGGTAGCCATTCATGGTGTGACAGGAGGTCTTAAACAGGCATGGGGGAAGAGGGCCGGGGCTGCTCTCCAAAGATGTGCACCTATTCTTTACTCAGCTCTGCACTAACCAAGCTCTGCTCTTTAGGCCTTGAAAGGAAGTAAAAGCCCATTTTGCAGAGGAAGAAATTGAGGCACAGCAGTCTGATAACGGACCAGAGGTCCTTTGGTCAGTGAGCAGAGAAGCCATTCTCCACACCATGGGCCCCAGAGACCACGACCTTAGCCTTACTTAACACAGTGTGGCTTTTTTCAAAAGTGGGTAGGTCACAGAGATGTCTTTGTTGGCCTTACCTACAGCCACAGCTATAGCCTTAAGAAGGCCCTGGTCTCCACTCAACCCCAGCAGACTGCCCTGGGTCAGACTCAAGGGGGTCCCACCCTTCCTCACAGGACCCCGAGGTACGTTACCAGAGTGGTGAAGATGAAGTGATAGTATTCCGTCATCATGCCCATGGCCATGGCCTGCAGGGAAGCAGAGAGTCAACCAGCAGCCCAGAACGCCTCGGCAGCTCTGCCTTTATCAGGGGTAGGGGAGCTGGGCCGGGACAGGCCAAGCCGTGGGCAGGGTGGGGTTATCTGCTTGAACTAGGATGTCTTCTGAGACCTCTAAATTGGGACACCAACTGGCTGACAGATATCAGCAGGTTCCCACTGCTTTGTGCAGCAAAATCACCTGAGGAAGATTACAGTGCCAGCTATGGAAGCCATGCTTTCTCACAGGTTCCCAGCTCTGTTGTCTGGGCTTTCAGTCAGCCTCTCTGGGTTGTCACTTACAGTGATAGACAAGCCCGAGCCACCTCAAGTGCTTGGCTCCTTATGGCTAGGCTCTCCAATCTGCTTCAAGAGAGAGCCAATCTCCCAGCCAGTCAGGCCTGGGGAGCTGTTTTTACCCTGAGTCCCCCAGGAGTGCGGAGACCTCCCTGGGTCCCATCAGGCCACACAACACGCTACAGGTTGCCATGGGGTTATTATTACACAGCAGCACGAGATCTCCGTGTGATATATCTTATGTGTTTTATTAGAGGCCTGTAATCTATAACACTAATGACTGTAATACATTTTCTACAGAGTTCCTCAGAAAGCAGGGCCCACCAAGGACTCTGGGAAAATAGCACAAGGTCAAATATACCTTGAAATTGCTGCATGTTCTCTGTTGTCAGCACCACTGAGGGTCAAAGGAGGCCAGCAATCAGCAAAGGCCTCAACCTCTTTTAATCTATGTTTAGCTGAGCTCTGAGTCCTCATTTGTAACTATGGATGTTTTCCAGTCTGATGGTCCTGGGACTATTCTGACTATATAGCTGCGTGACCTTGGCCCCAAGGCTTTCCCTTTCGCTTCTGTCTCCTCACCTGTCAGTTGGCTGTGATAAAGACCCCTGCTCCTAGGGTCGATGAGGGCTGCAGGTACCTGCAGAGTAACTTTAGGTAAACCAAGGTTATGACCATATCTGTCACACGTTCAGGGAGGGAAGAGGGGAAGTCCCAGATGGCACAGGTTACGGGCTTCTGCCCCAGGCCCAATGCCGGTTCTGTGCCTGCACCACAGTCTCTGCTGTCCTCTCTCACTGACATCCCCAGAGCTGTGTGAGGGGGTTATGAACCCTGCCCACCAGGGAAATGGTGACTGAGGCACTCAACACAGAAAGGAAGAAGGAAGACAATTGGGGGCAGGATGGAGACAGAGTTTCGTGTATTCCGGGCTGGCTTTAAATTTGTTAGTAGCTAAGATGACACTGAACTTCTGATTTTCTTGCATCGATCTACTGACTGCTGAGATTATAGGTATGCACCATCACTCCTGGTTTATGTGGTGTAGGGACTTGAACCCAGAGCCTTGCATCTGCTAAACAAGGTCTCTACCAGTTGAGCTATATCACTAGGACAGACTCTTGAACAAGCCTTCTTTCCCTCCCTGCCTCTCCTCCCTCCTTCCTTCCCTTCCTTCCTTCATTTCTCTCTTAACACAGGAGATCACTATGTAGTCCAGAGTGGCCTTGAACTCATGATTCTCCTACCTCTGCTTTCTGAGTAGTGAGATTCAAGCATACACCTTGAGCCAGTCTTTTAATCACTGTGTGTCAAACTTCCTTTGGGGTGGACAGGGATGGAGGCTACCAGTCAGTGTGGGTACCCCAAATGAAGGGTGGTACTTGAACCCCCTCATGGCTTTGAAAATGTCCTGGATCCTGCTTAGCACCCCTTCCCTGCATCTGCCCATCCCCTACCTGATACCCGAGTCTCTCTTGGTCACATCTCAAAGGTCCATAGAACATCTCCTCCAGTCACCAGGAATACTTTTGCCTTTTACACAAAGCACAGGCTGGTACTGAGTGTCCGGGGTTTCACTGTGGTGGCTTGGGAATGGGCTGCCAGTGCTTTTGCTAGTACTTTCTTAGCTGGTTGGCAGAGCTTGGTTCTTGTTACCCAGCATGTTTGGGAATGAAGGCTCATCCAGGTATGAGAACCATTTTCCTCCCCCACTACGAATGAAGCTCAGCAGATGGTTCAAAGAACTCTGAGAAGCCTCCCAGTCACAGGAGAGTAACACCAAGTGCCGTGGGCTAAGGGGAATTAGTCACTGGGAGAAGCGGCGAGGCATCTGGGGGCTGCTCACTAGGAATGGAGGCCTCTGTATGCCCCCCAGGGCTCTGCTCTCACGCCTCCAGGCAGCCTGAGGCGGGCTGGAAGGTGCTGTTACTACTGTGCACTCTGAGCACCAGGGCAGATCGAAATGTAAGGACCATTCTGTTCTGGTGCACCTGAGGTCGTACAGCCAGGCAGAGACTGCTAGAAAGCTGACTGAGGTCCAGTATCAAGAAATGGGGAGGAGGGCCATGCCAGGCCCCCTCCCCTCACGCCTCAGCTTGGCAAGTGTGGACCCACCTGCTTGAGGATCTGGGCTGCCATGGTGTGGCTGCAGTCAAAGATAATTCGAAATTCCCGGCCCCGCTTCATCTCCTTGAGCAGGGGACGCGAGTCGTCGGAGTCGATGGGGAGTTGGCGGATCTTCAGGCGGATGTTGTACCGAGACGGGGCCATGATGAGTTCCTGCAGCCGGATGAGACCTGAGGGCCAGAGGCACAGAAGACACACGTGTGCACGCATGCATCACCATCACAAGCATCCACTGGGATGGGCCGTCCCTCGCATGCTGGCGACCACAGGTCAGGAGGTACATTAGATATAGACACACAGCCTACAGAGCTATGTGCATGCATGGACAGAGGCACATGTGTTCTGGGACATGCTTGGGTACTGGGATGGTCAGTGTTAACTGTCAGCTTCACAGACTCCAGAATCACCTGGGAGAAGGGCCTCTGAGCACGCCTGGGGGCACTGGGGGAGCATCTGGATTACATTAATTGAAGCACGAAGCCCCACCCTAAACGTGGGAGGCACCTTCCAGCCGAAGCCAGGTCAAAGGAGGCCCCAGGGTGAAACTGTTGTTTGTGCAGCTTTGAGTCTCCCCAGAGTTCATCTACTCTGCTATTACCATTACTAGAACATTCCTTTGCTGACATCGAAAGCTAGTTTCTTCAAGTTTACAATGTCGATTAAGACCAGAGGTCCTTGGCACCAGACTGGGACTTCGGAGATACCCAGCCTCATGAACTGAGCAGCTCCTGGGTCCTCGCCTCTCCAGTGTGAAGACAGCCATTGTTGGACTATCCAGATCATTTCATGTAAGACAATCTAATAAATCCTTTTAATATATATTCATCCTGTTGATTTTATTCCTCTTGGGAAACCTGACTCATACAAGTACACTCAGAGGACATGTCCCCAAGCCCAGACATGAGAACTGATATGTTAGGTACATGCAAACCTGTGTATTAATCAGACAGACCCCGCATGTGCATTCGTATACATATATGTACATGTAAATAAAGGTCTATGCAGACACAGGTATACGTAGATCCCCAAATAGGTACAGACAGCAGATAACCCACTTAGCATAGCCAACTGCTCTTCTCTAACCCAGAATAGACACAGAGACACACAGAGCCTTGGGAGAGATGAGCATCATCTCTAATCATCTCTAGCACACATGCCTCTGGGATGTAGGTATAAGAGATGGCTTCAGTTTCTCTGTATCAACCACTGCACTAGTGAAGACCAGGTGGGACTTGTGCCCACACTGCCCAGAGCAGGCTGTCTTGAAAAATCCATTCCTCCAGGTTTAAAACAACACCTTTCCCACGAAGCCTTCTTTGGTTGCTGGGTTCAGAAAAGACCCTCTCCATATCCACATCAGCTCAGGGGGCTCTTCCCCCTCTACTTCACCCCCACCCCCCAGTCTGTTACCACTGAGTCCCTATAGCACTTGGCGCAGGGCCTGGCACTTAGGGAGTCCTCAAGCAACATTTCTGTAATTGGACTGACTTACTGTTTTTCTCTCCCTACACTGAAACAAATCTATGTTCCACTTTGGCATTTTGTAAAACCACTTAATCTGGGAACTTCCAGGGAAAACTGAATGTCACTTCCTGGAGACAAATGGCTTGCTTAGGTCTAATGAAGTTCATTTCCGTCCCTATTTCGAGCACCATTCCTGCTGACTCTTCTCTGAGGAGCCTGAGAGGGAAGCTGCTGGCTGCTCTCCACTACCCCAACCCAGGCCCACGGAAGGAAAGGCTGAGCCAGCAGGCGCTGCGCCCCCGCCCTGAGCTCATGCTCGGCAGCTGCATCTTAGCTCGAGGTTCACACAGCACAGTTCCACCCCCAACTCACTGCGTCCTGCTTTTCCTTGAAGGAGCGCCTGTTCCCTCCTCCTAGTCATTTGACTCAGGAGGGATCCATCCCAACTCTAGGGGTAAAGCATGTGACTCTGGCTAGCCAAATAGCACATAAGCACATAACCTAGGAACAGGGACGGATGAGCGAGGGACAGGTGAGACACAGCTGCTTTTTATTCAACTTCAAGTAGGCAGGATGTTAACCTTGGGTCACCACAAAAACTGGAGAAAGAATTGAATAGGGCGGACATCATAGAAGATGAAGGAGAAAACGTGTCCTGGTAACACCCATTTGAGCCTCTGATCAAAAGTACTGTAAGCTGACATTAACCTTAAATGTTCCAGTAAAGGCTGCCCAAAAGATCTGCCCCCCACCCCCACCCCCCTCGTTTCTTAAGCTAATTTGCACTGAATTAAGTTTGTAACTGCCTATTACAGTGTCTCCTATCTGGGCAGAGTCTCCCTGTTTAGACAGCCCACTACCTAAGAGAGTTCCACTTTCCAAAGCAGCCCTGATATCCACCCTAAGGCTGTTCACCCTCCTCCCATTCCTGGGGTTGGATGTTGGGAAAGCAATCTGATTGGTTCCATCACTCCCTGTGTTAGGGAGAGGCGTGCCTGTAACCTTGTCTCCAAAAGAACTCAAACCAACACAGCCAGCATCGAGCCCTCTGCAAGTCCCAGGCCCAGGTACATGGCTGGAGTGCTCTGGGTGAAACAGGCCGCTGTGTTAATACCACACTTGATGGGGGAAGTGATTCGTTGATCTCAGGAAAGGAGAGGCTACAGGCCCAACTTCTCTAAGCAGTCTTTGGTTTCAGTTCTGCAGGCTGCTGCTGGCCTCTCGTGCCTGGTACCCAAAGAACGCACCCCCCACCCCAACCCAGTGCCCACTTTGCTCCTGTACACTCAGTTTTCAGATCATGAGGACAGAGACCGTCTGGATGCTGGAGCAGGGTCCACCAGGGCCTTCTGTCAGCCAAGCACATCACCCTGTGTAATGCATGGCGACCCACATTCTCCAGCAGCAAATGTCAGCCCTCCTTCCCATCAGTGTATTCCCAAAGGAGACTGAGGTTCCTCCTAACACCCCCCCCCCCAGAGGACTGGGCTATCTTTGTTTGCCTGAGCCTGAGCTTTCCTTACCCACTGCCTCCTTAATCAATCCCTCCCAGAATATCTGCAGTGAATCATGGTTGTTGGAATCCTGCTTTTCACTTACAAGGCAATTCTGCTCACAGAGCCCTATTTAACAATCTCCAGATCCTAGAAGGCTTCCAGAACAGAGATTTTTACTCTGGTGGGGATAGATAAGGAATCTGAGGGCCACAGAGACTGTCTCTTCTTTTAATTTTGTACCATGTCATGGAATGGAATCAAAATGTGAAAACTAGGGGCTGGAGAGATGGCCTAGTGGTTAAGAGCACTGACTCCTCTTGCAGAGGACCCAGGTTCGATTCCCAGCACCCACATGGCGGCTAAGAACCGTCTGTAACTCCAATTCCAGGAGAACTCCAGTTCCAGGGGAATCAGAGACCCTCTTCTGACCTCCATGGCACTGCACGACACGGGTGCACAAACCTACATGTAAACAGTACATTCATACAAATACAAAAATAAATACAATTTTTAAAAAATGTGAAAACAAGTGTTTTGTCTTGTAGGCATAGAGGTTTGTTGTTGTTGTTGTTGTATTTTTGGTCTTTTCGAGACAGGGTCTCCCTATAGCCCCAGCTGTCCTGGAACTCACTCTGTAGACCAGGCTGGTCTTGAACTCAGGAAGATCCACCTGCCTCTGCCTCCCGAGTGCTAGGATTAAAGGCGTGCACCACCACACTTGGCTGAGGTGGGTTTTTTTTTTTTTTTCTTGTTTGTTTTTTCTAAACCTTTCCCTTTCAGCCTGGGGAGGAGTTTGTGCAGATTGGCCTAGGAGGTAGAGGCGTGGCACAGCTCAAAGGTCAACTTTCCACAGCCACACCTTCTAAGGTAAGGATGATCCCAACTCCTCACCCTCACTAGAACCATGCTCTTTGCTGAGGAGCCTTGGCAGTGCCCACCCACTGGGCTCAACTGTCATTTGGTTTGGCTAATGGGATATGAGCAGGCATGATGGAACTCCACGGTGCCTAGTTCTCTTGCCCTTTGGCCTGTCAGGACAGCAAGCCTGACTGAGCCTACTGGAGGACAGAAACACTTGGAAGGGAGCCAAAGTTGGCCTTGAGCAACCAGCAGGCAGGCAAGTGAGCCAGCCGAGACCAAAGAAGCAGGTGGCCAGGCTCAGCAAGCTGCAGACCATGTGGATTTAGGAGCTAAATAAATGTTTGTTGTTTTAGCTACTGGATTTTGGGGGGTGGTTTGTTACACAGCTTATTACAGAAAGAGCTAACAGATGCATCCTCTGGTAGCATGCCAGAAGGAGTGTGGCAATATGCCATTTCTAAGAGATGACTCATGACAGTTAGGAGCCCATCAGTGGCAATCTTATTTCCATTTGACAGTGCCTAGAAGCAATAGGTGGAGACATCATGAACTGTACAAGACTGTCTTCTAGGTCCTGAGACAGACTTTTCTTGCTATTAAGAGGCATGGGTCATGGTGGCGCATGCCTTTAATCCTAGCACTCAGGAGGCAGAGGCAGGTGACCTTTGTGAGTTCAAGGCCAGCCTCGTCTACATAATGAGTTCCAGGACAGCTGGAGCTACAGTGAGACCCTGTCTCAAAAAAGACAAAAAAAGGAGGGGGGGCATGTGTCACATTAACGCAAATTCCATTGTCCCTACCTCCTGTTTGGGGTGTGAGCACGTGACTGATGACTGGATGCTGCAGCAACTCTACTGTGACAAAGAAGGGAAGGCCGGGGCTGGAGAGATGGCCTAGCGGTTAAGAGCACCGACCGCTCTTACAGAGGACCCAGGTTCGATCCCCAGCACCCACATGGCGGCTGAGAACCGTCTGAAGCTCCAATTCCAGGAGAACTCCAGTTCCAGGGGAATCCGAGACCCTCTTCTGAACCTCCATGGCACTGCACGACACGGGTGCACAAACCTACATGTAAACAGTACATTCATACACATACAGAAATAAATAAAATTAATAAAAAAAATAAATAAAATAAAAAAAAAGAAGGGAAGGCCAAGAGGGTTCTACCAATACCGAGCCAGCATTCTGACATGCTAAGCTGCTAAAGGTCCAGACTTTCTGTCCAAGCTGTAATTGTTCAAGTTGATTTGAGTTGCTTCCAGTCTTACTTGAATTCAAAACATGCTACCGGACACAGCCCACAGCACACACAGCCAGAGCCTGTGACATAACATACAGTGTCCCGCATGGTGAAGTATCCTGGTTCCGGGAGTACAGCGCCTCCCCGCCACCATCCGATTGCAATGTCCTACTACTGCTCGTTTCAACTCTGGATCCCTAGAATCCACTGCTTCCTTGACCAAACCGCATCTCACACTGCCTCCTTTACAAATGTTTTTTGAACTGAACTGAACTGAATTGAGACAAATTGAAAATCAAATTGAATTAAATGCTAATGAAATGTTGCAGGAAAGAATACATTAGGCACTGGGGCGGTGGAGAAATGAAGATATAGTTATCTTTTTTTTTTTTTTTTTCCTTTTGAAATGGTTCATCAGATTTTAGGAGAGTGGTAGGCTGCAGTAAACCTCAGTGGTGAAGCTCTGGCCTACCCTGCACAAGGCCCTGGGTTTGATTCCCTAACACTGTGCACAAAAAAGATGGGAGGGGGCAGTGGTACCTGTAGAGAAGTCGCTGGCAATTCCAGCCCATCAGGGCTGAGGATCAAGTGACGTGGACATGTGGCTCCTCCTGGAACTAGGATTCTTCACCATGCAGGATCCCTGTAGGTCATATGGTGCTAGAGCCCTGGAGACAGAAGCTCTAGACCTAAGTAACAGCTCTGAGCAGTGCCATTAGTGTGGTCCCCATAATCACAGCAGAAGGTCTTGCAGAGCCTTGCCCTGCCCCCGACACAGTCTGGAGGCCCCCGGCCCCTGGGCAGTGGCTCAAGCTGACATCTGTTCTGCCCACTCTCCCCAGGACACACCAGTCACCTGGTCTACATCTGTTTCCTGTCCACATCTGTTTCCACTCTGCTTCCCAAATTCTTTTCCGAGCAACCCCTTGAAGTCAGGCCTCCTTTGTTTCTGCAGGGACCCATCTAGTCCCCTCTGCTTTCTTTTCCTTTCAACCCTCCCTGCAAGCGGCTCTCGGCTGCTGAAACTCGGCTCTCATTATTCTACCGCTATGCTTGACAGCACTCAATGGTCCTCGGTTACTCACAACATAAAGTCTGAACCCTGAGGCCGGACGTCAGACCTGCACAGCCAGATGCGCCTTGTCTATCTCCCTCTCTCCTCACTTTCTTCACATTAGAATCCTCTCCGAAGCCAGGCTGGCATCTCCATAACACTGCCAAATGCCGTTCCACCTCTTCACTACTGGCCATACCATCCCTTCCACCCACTGTGCCCTCAATATGCCCTGCCCTGTCCTTCCATCCTCAAAGCCCAGCAGCAAATCTCTCCCCTCCTCTTGGTAAGTCGGCGCAGACTAGCCAAGGACGAATAACCCTCTCCCCTCCAGGCACCTAGAGCTTGGACCGCCTGTCCCGGCCACTTGATTCTCGGCTCCGATGGCCGGGAATTACTAGAGCCCTTTAGGGCATCTGCTCTCCTGTGATTAACTCCTTAAAAACGGGGGTTATGGCACCTTCATTTATGTACCCCTTTCTACTCTTGCTGCAAGATTTAATTAGAATTTAATTCAACATGATTTTTAATTCACTCCGTGTCAGTTCAACCATTTTAAAATGTCCATACTGTGCCAGACCCTGTGCTCAGTCCTGGAGGCAAAGAGAGCCCAAGGTCTGGAAGCAGAAACTGCCTCTCAGACAGATACTGTTCCTAGAGATCATTTAGACAGATAATGCCACCGCACTGCAGAAGTGCTCTGGGGACTGGGTGCCACGGAGGGCCTCACGGCGGCAGAGCCTGGTGCCAGGACCATAGGAGGAGGATAGGCTCCTGTGGACCTCCGGTAGCATGCTCTGCATCCAGCAGGAGCTCAATAGATGTTTACAGAGCTCTGAGATAAATGGCTTCCAGACCATCCTTTCTGAGGGCTTCCCACTTGCTGTTCCCACCCCCAGCCCATTAGGCAGTAATCAAGGGCTGACTTAGAATCACAGGCAGCTGAGAGCTGAAGGGCTTTTCGAGGCTGGATGCTGCAGCTCTTGATACGTGGGAAGAGCCAGGCCAGATGGGTTAAGTGACTTGCCAAGGTCACTGTCTCTGAAGAGGCTGGACTAAGAATTGTCTTGAGAACTGAGGTTTTTTTTTTTTTTTTTGAAAGAATGAGAAGGTGTGGAACAAGCTCCGTGCCCGCCATCAGTATCAGCCTTGGGCTCGCACCGGCCTGCAGGACTGTGCCAGCTGGGACACTGGCAGGTAAGAGTGGGCAGGGCCTGCCGCTTGCTAAACCTCAGTTTCTTCATTTCCAATTGTCACTCCTTCAGAGCCGAGGAAAACCACGTGGAATTAAATGCGACCACCGCGGCCCTGCCTGGCTCATGGTACACTGTACAAAGCCGTCTCTCCAATGCACCCAGAGGTTGAACCTGCTATGTCTCCAGAGCTTGAATGTCACGAGGATGGCCAAGGGTAAAGACAGGGTCTGGCAGTGGCTCTTCTTTCCCCTGCTGGCTCGGGGTGCAGCCTTTAGCTCTCTGTCTTAAGGTTCACAGACCCAGCACTGTGGGATCTTTCCTGTGTTCTTCCATAACACACACTTTGCCAAGACTAAGACTGACCATTTGTCACCCAGCAGTTCAGAAGGTCCAAAGGGGAGGCTCAGAATATGTTTGCTGATCTTTTAGTAGATATCTGCTCTCGGCACAAGCTAAGGGCTCTGGACTTGCAAAGGAAAGGGTAACTAACACGCTATACTAAGAGGCTTCTGAAAAGTGAGCCCCAGGCTAGATTTGAGGACCCAGCAGTCCCTATGGAGAGGACTGCTGATGTATGTCCAAATGGGCAGGGCGTGCATGCGGGACAGGTAACCCTGTACCAGGGGATCCAGCCTCAGCTGTAGCCCACAGTCCGGGCCTTTCCTCCCTCTGTCCTGGGAAGATGAAACCCAAGCCTAGTGCCCATTTCTATAGGCCTGGCCTTGGCTGTGGTCAGTGGTCATGTGGGTAGGCTAGAAGCTGGTGTCTGAGTATAGACGGGCATAAAGGGCGGTCTGTGCCTCAGTGTAGGTAGGAAATGAGTGGGTACTAAACACAGGGGTAAGAAGGATCAGGTACCAACCTCCCCTAAGCTTCAAACAGTCTCTGTCTCTGCAAACCTCCTGCCTCCTCTGTCCACAGCCAAAAGGAAACAGACGAAGGCACAAAGTACACATTGCCCACTAGACCACACGATGAGTAAGCTGGGCGCGGGTGTGCCAGGGTGATGGTGGCCATGCCTCGTGCATATGGGGGGGTGCGGTGGTGAGGGTGCAAGCAGGGGTGGCGTGGCTGTGTTTGTGTGAACACAGGTGTGGGTTCGTGCTGGGTGGGTGCCGGATGCAGGTCTCAGCAGTATCTTGTAGATGAGGCAGTCGTAGTGGGGAGGAGAGAGGCAGGTGTGAGCCAGGCTGGGGTTGACTGAGGTGTGTGAGTGGCTGACGTTCATGGTTGTGGGAGACCACATGGGCGAACAGTGGTGTGACTGGGTGCTGCTGGGGTCTGGGTAAAGGACATGGCTTTTTTCCCAGGAGCAGCTGTGCTGTGCAAGCAGACAAGCCTAGTGTCAGGGCTCTGCTCCCTCACCCGGCCCCCAGCCTGACAGGCCTGGTCACTCACCTGTGCTGTCGTCATAGACCACTGTGGCTGACCGCCACTTGAGGGACTGGACCAGGTCGAGGATGGCGTGGCTGAGCGAGGCGTAGTCGGGATAGAGATTCACGTAGAAGGTGTCCTTGTTGTCCAGTGGGTGGTGCTTCCAACGCAGCTGGATATGGGGAACCTCCAGGGCGTTGCAGATAGACTGGACAGCGTTGGTGCAGGAGCCCTGGGATGGCCCGAAGATGGCCACCACACCCAGCGCCAGCTGGTCACAGGCTGCAACAGAGTAGAGGGTGGCACGGGAGTCAGTGAGGTGCAGTGATGGTCCCACAAACAAAGGGACAAAAAGCCAAAGGAACCCTGGGAGCAGGTATGACTCATGAAGTCTGTTTCCTTATCTGAAAAATGGGGCTGCAATGCTCTTTCCTTTACCTGACCCCAAGAAGGTTTAGAAGCCCAGTTGTTGGAAAGCCCTGGCCAAGTAGTCATGGGGGTCACCGGTGACATTACTGTCTTTGTGAGAGGTGTCCTAGCTGAGCTGTATTCACGGGGGACTTGAGAGGCGAACAGAAAGCAAATGGGCTTGAGAACACCTACTTCTGCCTCCAGCCCCAACCGGCTCCCTAAGATCTGATTAGCTCTCTCTCTCTCTCTCTCTCTCTCTCTTTCTCTCTCTCTCTCTCTCTTTCAGTGATACCATCTGGACCTTAAGACGCTTCTTAGACCTGTATTCTAGTTTCATTTTCATGGCTATAAGAAAACCAGAAAGCAAGTCAGGGGAGAAAGGGTTTATTTTAGTTCCTAATTGTAGGTCACAGTCCACCACTTTAGACAGTCAAGGTGTTCACAGTCAAGAGTAGGAAGAAATGGACCCACACATGCCCACTTTCTTGCCCTGCACTCAGCTGGATGTCTCCACTCTTCTCTAGTCCAGGACCCCTGCCTAGGGAAGGTGCTGCCCACAGTGGGCTTGGTCTTCCTGCATCAATGAACTCAATTAAGGCAATCTTCTACAGACACGCCCATAAGCTAAGCCAACGTAGACAGTCCTTTATTGAGACTCTCTTCCTGGGTGTGATTCTAAATTGCGCCAATTTGACAAAGTTCACTATCACAACCTGTGTGTCCAAAACAACACACACACACACACACACACACACACACACACACACACGGCCTCCCGGATTTGGGACTTTGCCTTGACTCCTTCAATTCTGATGTACACCCATCCTGGAGCACTGGCAGCTTCTACTGCTTGACCCTTAAGGCATATCACAGCCCGCCATGCCCACACCCGCCTGGCCTGACCACCCACCATCACTGTTCTACTTCTCTGCCAATGCTGAGCACCTTCCTTGCCATCCACCCCCAACGCTCGGCAGCCAGGATGAGGCTCTCTGCCTCCCGTGATGGTAAAGTTCTCTGTCAGAGGGTTACGTCCCTCCTTTTGTCTCTCTCAATGTCAAAGCCAAAGTCCTTATGGTGGCCCTGGAGGATCCATTTGTCACAGCTTCTCCTCGTCCTTGTCCCTATCGATCACCCCTGCTGCTTTTCGATTTCTCCCATCCTTGTCTGTCTTCCTCACAGCCTGATGACTACGACTCTTCTCCAGCCCTGATGACTTCTATAACATTCCCCAAACACACTGAGCAAATTTGTGCTTCAGGGACTTTGCACTTGCCATCTTCTTGTTGGAAGGATCTTCCCTCCGCTATCTGATTCTCCCTTCCCCCAGGTCTCTGCATATTCAGGTCTTATTACGGGGAGCCTGTAATAGCATCCCCAGTACCCCACATCCCTTAAGCCCTAATCCTGTAGACACTTTGCCCAAAAAGATCCTTATAAAGGGGCCTCCAAGGCCAAATACTGAAACATTGAGTCAGGCCACACACTCTTTGCTTCCTTTGGTAAATGCGCCCAGCTTGGTCCTTCTTTTACCTCTGGCTCCTTCCTGAGCCTCAGGTTCCCAGTACTTTCCATCTAGATACTATGGGCCTCTTTCCCAAGTTCTCTCCATCCTTCCGCAAGCAGTTGCCCCCTGGTCACCCCTGGGCCACTCTGGGAACATGGCTCTCCTTCAGGGGGACAGCCCCTGGCAAGAGAAGCTGTAGGCCCTAAATGTACACTAGGCAGAACATTTAGGATTCTAGGTACTTAAACCAAAGCCTAGAAGGTTCCTGGTAGCCAAGTCACCTTGTCTCACTGGCCCTGTCCTGGGAGGAGAGGTTGACACAATGAGGCCGTGGCTTTCCTAAAGCACAGAATGGTGCCAACTGGTCTGGAAGGACAGAGAAGATTAGAGCCATGAGATAGGGAGCTCTGCACACTTACCCCTCAGTTAACACCCACTAATCCTACTGCCTCCTGGAAGTAGGAGATCACCTTTAGAGCAGTTACTTTTCCTAAAATTTGTACTTCCTCCAAGAATACCAGGAACTATCACTTGTGGCCTAGCTGACAGATACGGTGATATAGGTCATTGACAGGAATCTGCTGTGGTCACGGGTTCTCAGGGCAGGACAGCATAGAGACCAGTGCCAACTGCAGGAGAGGATGCACGATGGAGCAGATGGTATCATCCAGATGCTCCCTCCAGCTATGAGGCTAGGGGGCAAGGCAGGGAAGCACAGGGTGTCCCTCTCTTGTCACACCTCCTAGGCAGTGTGGGAGTATGAGGGACAATGTCCTGTGATGGTAAATGCTTCAAAAGTAGAAACTCTGGGCTTGTCGGCAAACCATCACATTTACAGACCGGTCTCCTATCTGGTGTCTCCTGCAGAGGCTGTGCTGGCCCCCTTGTCCTTGAGGCTCTGTTAGTCTGCTGCTGTCTGGGTGTGCTCATCTGTCCCTGCCACCATGTGTGAATCACTCTGAAGCTCTGGAGTCTGAACACCAACACAGAGAACATGACAGGGACACTCATCCAGCCTGGCCACACCCTCTTGTCTTAGCCCAAGGCCTCAGTACCTTGTAAGATCTATGTGTTCCTCTCTCCTTCCGTTTGCCCCTTCTAGATGTCCCCTGGCATCCGGTTGCTGCCTCAGCACTTCCTGCCTCTATTTTCTCTTTTTCCCCCACAGATGTGTCCACTCTGTGGGTCACAGGCTTCAGACTAACCATGAGTATGGCATGATGCATTTTAAATCATGACATATTTCCACTCAAAAGGATGGACAAGGGCCAGCGGGGACAGCTCAGAACATAAAGGCCCCTGAGCTAAGACTGATGACCTGATGTCAATCCCTAGATCCCACATGGTAGAAGAAGAGAACTGACTCCCACGAGTTGTCCTCTGACCTCCACACCTGTGCCATGGGAGGCACATCCGTGGATATGTGTATGTGTACACATATTAAATAAATGTAATACATTTTTTATTTAAAAGTTTAAATAAAGGATGGCCACCCCTGTAGGATATTCAGATTAAATACTTGACTAAATGACTTACGCCACTCTCTGCCACCACTCCTAAGACTCTGACTCATGGGTACCCCTTTGCTCTGACCTTAAAGCAGGCAGACCGGAGGTCCCATCTATGCCACCTTTATAGTGTCCATTCTTTTAGGTGAGGTCTCTGTCCCAGAACAAGGGCTGGACATTATGTTTGTCTGAGGCAGGAGACAGAAGACTCGGCACAGAGAGAGTGATACAGAGGGCTGTAGGAATGACCTGAAAGGAAGCAACTGATTCTGGATCTTGGCTGTTCGGACCAGGACAGAGGTGACTAAGGCAGAGGTTGTGAGGGTGGAGACCATGCTGGGAGGCTGTGAAAGATGATGGTGACAGTGTTGATGAGGGTGAAACTGATTATAGTGTTGTGACAATGATGCTGGCATGGTGGTGCTGATGATACTTCCGGTGATAAAGCGGCTTGCAGTCACAGACACGAGGACAGCAGAGATGACACTAGAGATTTGAGCACCAATGTGAGAAGAGGCAACAATAATGGGGCTGCTGAGGACCATGGTACCAGTGGACACTGCTGCTGCCAAAGATGTGGACAGGGAGGTGATGGTGATGCGCAGGAGGGATGACGCTGATGCTGGTGTGGGCAGGATTGGTGATGATGGAAAAGGCGGTGTCAACACAATGATGACGATGATGGCAATAGAGGTAGGGATGTGGTGCTTATGTTGCTGGAGGTGCTAGCATCATGGAGAGGATGGTGGCAACTATGGTGCTGTGTGTGTTGTTGATAGCAGTGGTAAGGGAGGTGATTAGATGATGGTTATTTGCCCCATGGACTCCATTCTACTAAAGCAGCATGGAGATCTCCCTGCTTGGGTGCAGGAGACTGCTCTCCAGTTTTTCTTCTTCTTGGCCCTCTCTACATCTGTTTTCTAACCCTTCCATGTTTTTTCCATTGTCTGAGGATCTTCTAGGCTGGAAGAGCACTGCTCCCTTCAAGGCTCAGGGATTGCAGCAGCAGCAGCAGCAGCAACAACATTGCTTCTAGATGATTCCAGGGCAGCAGCCAACCTTGTCCTGGCAGGCCTGCGTGCGCACCGCAGTAATTACATTATTTGTGGCTTCAATTTTGAATCCATTTTCTGGTCATTTTACAGTAACTCAGTGGTTCACAGTCATTGCAGGAGTCCCCAGCCCGAATGCACCTCCTTCCATGGCAATTGTAGTTATAGCTGAAATTATCCCAATCAATTTGTGTCTTAAAAGGAATTGAGCCACCCAGAGAATAAGTGCAGGCAGAGGAGCCTGGGGAGTGCTGGGTCGATTCCAGCCTGCTCCAGCCAGCCTTGGAAGAAAGCACAGCACTCTCTGGGCTGCTGGCTCAGGCACTGTTTGGCAGTCATTCATCTTTTAATTTTCCACAAAACATTTCAAAATAAAGACAATAGTGAAAGTCGTTTTTAATGGGGAAAGGCCTCCTGGGCCTCATGAAGGGGGAAGGACTGATTCAAGCAGAGCTGGCGGGGCAGGTGATGCCAGGCTTGAGGCTGCAGTATCGCCTCGCCCCACATGGCTCCAGATCCAGCTCGGCTCATGGGGGGAGCAGAGGAGAGTGGTGGTGGGAACTTCCATCCGGGGAAAATTAATTATCACTGGATTCATCAGAATCGGGCCCAAGTACATCCCCTTGTAAGAGCCCTAATGAAGCTCCTGAGCAACGCAGTCCAAAGACCAAAGATCAAAAGAGGTACAGACCATGGAGCATGCGGCTCCCAGAGGGAGGGCAGCTGCCCAGTGGGAGCTGGCCCAGCAGAAGAAAGCCTCAAGGGTCAGACAGCGTTGCTTCCATCCATGGAAGAGAGAGGCTACCTGCCAGGTTTTAAAAACTGAGATATAGTGCCATATGGAAATCTCTCTCTCTCTCTCTCTCTCTCTCTGTCTCTCTCTCTCTGTCTCTCTCTCTCTGTCTCTCTCTCTCTGTCTCTCTCTCTCTGTCTCTGTACTGGAGATTAAATCCAGAGCCCTGTGAATGCTGGGCAAACTCTCTACCACTAAGCAACATTTGTACCCAGTCTGTTTCTTTATTGATTAAAATTCCATTATTTAACTATATGCTAATCTATCTTATGGATGTTCTCTTAATAGATTTCCAGTTTTTACTTATTATCATGAAAGTGTCTAGAAAAAAAGTCCTTGAAGGCATAATGCCAAACAATCCTGAAGAGAAATGGAATCCATTGTAACAGGTTTTTTGTTTTTTTTTTTTTTTTGTACTAGAAACAAACTTCAACCCTCGCGTTGCACCATGCACAGAAAATAATTCCGAGATAAAACAACAGAAGTTTTAGAAGAAAATTTCGGAGACTATCCAGGATTGACAAAGGCTTTTCTCAACCAGAACACAAGAGATTAACCACAGTGGGAATTATTAATAAATCTGACTTCTTACAATGAAGATCTTTGCTTCACATGAGCTATTACTAAAGAGTATTAAAGACAAGCCCATATGTAATGGATATATTACATAGGTGTGTGTACATAGTCACACACACACACACACACACACACACACCCCAAAAGACTCTTAACAGAATGTACAAAGAACTCCTACAAATCGATGAGAAAATGACAAGAAACTCAACTTTAAAATATTTTATTTATTATTTTTATTTTATGTGTATTGCCTGCATGTATGTAAGTGCACCTGTGTTGTGCAAAGTCTATGGGGGTCAGAAGAGGTTGTCAGATTCCCTTGGAACTGGAGCTCCAATTGGTTGTTAGCTGCCATGTGGGTACTGGGAATTGAACCTGGTCCTCTGGGAGAGTAGCCAGTGCTCTTAACCACTGAGCCATCTATCTCTCCCTGCCCCAAGCAATTCAATTTTTAAAAAGTGGTTGAAAGTTTCAAAAAAGCACTCCAAAAGGAGCAAGTGAATATTAAAACAATCTATTAGCATAAGAAAACAAGTTCCGCCTTTCTAATCACCAGATAAATACAGACCGAAAGAACAGTGAGATCACCACTACACAAACCAGCACAACTGCCCAGATCTTAAAAGGTCAAACTGAGCTTCCTGCGTGTTCACGCAGATGTAGAGCACCAGCCTGCTGTCCAGGAAGTGCAAAGTGGCACGACTGCCCTGTGAAGCTGTTTGGCTGAACAGGTGCACATCTGTGATCCCCACACTTCAACTCCTCAAAACAAACTCAACAAAAATGAGTACCTGTGCCCTGAAAGAACCACAAGGATGCTCGCAGCACAGAAGTGGGATCCGAGAATGAAACATCCCAAGAGCACAGGGGAGTGGTGGCCTTTTCAAAGGGTGGTCTCAGGGATGGGTCTTAGGCCCCCAAGAAGCAACATTCAAGGAGATGCTGAATGATTCTACCCTCCCACGAAGTTCCAGACCAGGTCAAATCAGTGCACAGCAACAGCTTGGGGCAGTGGCAGCCATTAGTCTGTAGTACATCACGTGGGCCCAGAAGCTTTGCCTGGCTCTGGCTTGGTTTGAGTACTTAGGGACTCTGTGTCTGCCATTCCAGCCATGATAAACTCAAGTTCCATGTTTGCCTCTGGCTTGCCCACCCTCAGATGGGTAACAGCAGGCACACAGTGGATGCTCACCAAGGATCATTCAAGTGCACAGAGCGCCCTCCCGCAAACTCACCCTTCTGTTCGTATTGCTCCTAATCTTTCCCATCTTCCTTCACAGCACAGCACAGACCTCTCCTCCTCCAGGAAGCCCTCCTGCTTTGTGTCAGCACTCTCTTGATTGTTTTCCATTTTCTGTCTGTTATTACTATTCGTTCTATGACCTGGTTTCCTGCCCTCTTAACTGTGACCTATAGAGGGCAAAGCCTTATTTCTTGCTGAGATCATCAGGAGGAATTTAACATGAGCTCAACACACCCAGAAAGTCACACATCCTTTTACACACACACACACACACACACACACACACACACACACACACACACACACACACGAGCTTGAGATTGTTAAAGAAAAGTCTAGGGGGCTGGGGGCTGGAGAGATGGCCTAGTGGTTAAGAGCGCCGACCGCTCTTACAGAGGACCCGGGTTTGACCCCCAGCACCCACATGGCGGCCGAGAACCGTCTGAAACTCCAATTCCAGGAGAACTCCAGTTCCAGGGGAACCTGACACCCTCTTTTGACCTCCATGGCATTGCACACCATGGGTGCACAAACCTGCCTGCAGACAGTACATTCATACACATACAGAAATAAATAAAATTTAAAAAAATTATTAAAAAAAAGTAAAGTCTAGGGTTTTAGACAGATAGGTGTATGGAGGCCTGACCTCATCTTGGAAAGTGTATACGGAGAAGAATAAGTTTGTTAGGTAAGGGCAAGGCTGGGTAGAGACAGCATGTGTTGCAAAGCTAGAACCCAGGACAGAGGTTAAGGGACTGAGTGCATGGATATGGTTGGGGCTACATTAAATAGGCCCCCATGTGGTCTAATGATGACCAGGGGATGGCACAAGCCATCTATAGTTTGAAGGGAGCAAGCCATGTGGTCTGGTATGGAGGGGAGAGGCTGTGTTTGACTTCTGGGAGATGAGGGTTCTGCCTCCGGTCTCTGTGGACCATCTAGCAGTACCTCACAGGGAATTTAAGTCCCAGGAGGGTTTGCTCCTCAGAAGAATCTGACACTGGGCTGGGCTCCTGCCAGGCTGGGGGAACGCCTGCATTGAAGAACAGCACATCACTAAAAAGGCAGCACACTGTTATGGTGCATTTTAGGAAAATTAGACTGAAAGTCCATCTTGTCCTTTGGGCTGGTTGAACCCATGAGGGTCTTTGTGTTCTGACTCCAGGCAGTTGCTCTGAGTCCTGACCTTTCTGTGAACAGGTCTGATCTAGTTTAGTCATTTTGTAGAGGGTGTCAGCATGGACTCTGGGCAGGGAGATGGATCCTTTACTGTCATATGCTAGCTGCAGGGCATGCTGGGAATGAGTGGGAAGACCAGTGTAGGGAGGAGGGCACACTTGCACAGGAAGAGGGCTGATGGACAAAGGACCGCTCGGGGGAAGGCAGGCTGGGGTGAGATTCAAGTATGTCAGCAGTAACTGCTCAAATTCATGAAGCCTCGGACCTTAGGCAATACAGATTAGGAGGAAGAAGAGGGTAGGGAAGGAAAAGCGCCAGCGGAAGTCAGGCCCTGCCTTGATGGCTCACTGCGTGGAGGCCGGGGAGTCCTAGTATACCCAGAGCAAAGTCCTATTCATCTGACTGCCAGACACTGGCCTAAGCACTTAATAGAGATGCACTATTTCACAGATAAGGGAACTGAGACACATTTTGTCCAATACAACTGAGAGTTGTCCAGATGCCAGTCCCAGCAGCCTTAGTTCCACAGCCACACTCTGCTGACTTCTGGGCTCAAATGCTTGTCCACAGGGGGGACTTTGGAAAACAGAACCAGTAGCAGGCAGCATCCTGGCTGCTCTGCTCTGGACTCTTAAGAGACCAAATGGTTTAGAAACTGGGGAACTCCTTGGAAAGACAAGGATGGCCTGTGGGTGAGGCTTAGCCTTGCCCAACACATATGGATAATGCCATGTCTTCAACTCAGCTGACAGGGCTCCTGGACAATAATGTTCAGGCTCCGATGCCCCAAGCTCACATCACTCGTTGATTAATTCAACAGTCATTTCATCGAGCAGTTATTATCCTCCAGCCCTTTAGGGGAATATAGAAATTATCAAAAGAGAATCTTTTTTCAGTAATGTTAGGGGGAACAGAGAAGGAATTAAATACACTATGATTTAGCTAAAAATTGTGATATGGGCTTTGATGGGCTATGATATCATGTTACAGGAAGGATGACCTAGTTGTTTGGGAATGAGATTCCTTAGGCTTGAGGTTTTTAAAAAATAGTTACATGGAAATCTAAGGTTCTATGGAAACTATTTCCAGTTATCTAAGCCTTTAAGTTGAATTCAAATTAAATATATATGTAAAAATATAGTTCAGATATGCAGTCTCCCTCAGGATCCACAGGGAATTGGTTTCAGGACCCCTGCAGACAGCAGACCCACAGATGTTCGGGTCCCTGATGCATGGTATTTGCATATATTGTCCGCACACACTCCCTCATGTGCTGCACTGTCTCCAGACACCTCATTGTACAACACGATGCAAATGCTATGCAAATAGGCACTGTGCTTATTGTTTACTAAAAAACAACAACAAAAAAGTCTGTATGTGTTCAGGACAGGAGCGCTTGATTTTCTTCTCTGAATCGTTTTGGTCCGTCGTTTGTTGAATGCATAGTAGTGGAGCCTGGGGTACTGAGGGCCAACCATGAGTATGCATGTATGCATGCACGTGGGCAGATGAGCTATCTTTTAAAAGATAGTAACAAAAAAGTCCATTGCATACTTAAATGTGCTATACAGCACGCTGGAAATGGCCAGCTCACTCCGGTATTGAGAAGTCGCCTTTGTGTATATATTTGAGGACCCAGACTCAATAGTTTGACTTCCTTTTAAAAGTAGCTGCTAATTGGCAAGGATCTGGCACAATATCTCTCTTTATCATATTGTTTAAAACATTCAGGTGTGGGAAAACCTTGACTGGATTCCCCACAACTTATCTTTATGAACTAGGACTTTCTTGTTATTATGTAGCCAAAAGAAAGTCTGGAAAGGCATTGAAATTTGAAGCCAGTATCAGGCTTTGGGGCTCATCTATCACCTCTGGGGTCCAGTTGCTGTAGGCACAGAACAGCTTGCTGTTTTCATTAAGTCTTTACAGCAGGCAGATGGTGTGCTCTTGAGCTAATATAGTATCTGTTTTATATGTATGCTACTTATTGATATTTTGGGTAGGATTCCAATGAAATATAAAATAAGTTTTCATAGCAAGGTGACTGTGGTTAATAATAATGTATTGTATATTTTGAAATAGTCGTGAGGATTTAAAATGTTCCTTCCATATAAAGAAATGATAAATCCATAGGTCCTCTGATGTGAACATTCCACAAAACATCATACATCATAAGTAGCTACATTTTTTGTTCAATGAAATAAGACTGCCAGGGCGTGGTGGCCCACACCTTTAATCCAAGCACTCTGGAGGCAGAAGCAGGCAGATCTTTGTGAGTTCGAGGCAAGCCCGGTCTACATAGTGAGTTCCAGGACAGCTTGGGGCTATAGGGAGACCCTGTCTCAAAGAGACCCAAAAAAAAAAAAAAGTAGGACTAATATAAAAGAAAAACCAAGCCTTGGCTCAAAGGTGCTGGCTCAGGTCTTCCCTCTGGCAATCTTAGTCCATCCCCGCTTCTGCTTTCCAGCCTCCTTCCATAGCAACCCCCCCCCCAGGGGCTTGCTATGTAGTTCGAGCTGACCTTGAACTTGCTATGATAGCCCTGACTGGCATGGAACCCATGAGCTTCCTTCAGCCTCCTGACTGCTGGTATGACAGGCTACAGCATTGTGTCTGGCTAGCCTCTCTGACTGCCCCTGAACATGCTCCAGCTCCTGGGGGACTGACAACCTGTGTTGGACTGGGACAGACCAGGAAGAAAAGGCTCTGAACTCTGCCCAGAACTCTGGCTCCTCCCCAGGCAGGGCGGGCACGGTGGGAAAGGCATACTCACCCTTCTTGGTGGCTTCGAAGCTATCATGGAAGTGAATCCTCTGGATATCATAGGTCAAAGTTGTGTTGGGCAGCAGAGTCCTGTTTCTGTTGATGATGTTGGCAGAAAATCGAAAGGCGTGCTCCTCGGCGTTCATGACCTGGGCGTTGGGGCCATCCGCATATTCAAAGATTCCTCCTGTGAGAGATGGTAGAACTGTGTGTAGGGAGGAGGGATGCGGCCGCAGCAAGATGCACAGATCAGAAGGTTTTATAGACAAGCCCCCCCCCCACTTTGGGGTTCAGTATGAGCTTAGATAATTTCCATGTACAGATATTATGCATCTTATTCAACTAGCAAATTTCTGCTAAGAAAATCTGACAGGCCAAAATAAGATTACTAACTTATTAATACCACTATGAAAATTCTCAATAGAGTTCTGGCAAGTAGAATCCACCATAATATTGCAAGCTAACATACCATGACCACATAGAGTTTTATTTCAGGAATGTAAGACTGGTTCAATATACAGAAATCTATGAATATCATTCCACCACATCAATAGTTCAAAGGAGAAGAAAATATGATCAACTCACAGAATGGAGAAAGGCATCTAATGAAATCCAATATCTACTGCTATTAAGAACGCTTAATAATGAGGCTGGAGAGATGGCTTGGTGATTAAGAACACTGTCTGCTCTTGCAGAGGAACCAGGTTCATTTCCCAGCACCCACATGGCGGCTTACAACCATCTGTAACTCCAGTTCCAGGGGAATCTGACGCCCTCTTCTGGCCTCCATGGGCAATGTACAACAGGGTGCACTTACACACATACAGGTAATATACTCATACACATAAAATATATTTTAAAAATGCTTAATGAGGGACTGGAGAGATAGCCTAGCAGTTAAGAGCACAGACGCTCTTGCAGAGGACCTGGGTTCGATCCCCAGCACCCACATGACGGCTAACAACCGTCTGTAACCCCAATTCCAGGAGAACTCCAGTTCCAGGGGAATCCGAGACTCTCTTCTGACCTCCGCGGCATTGCATGACACGGGTGCACAGACCTGCATGCAGACAGTACATTCATACACATACAAAGATAAATAATAATAATAATAATAATAATAATAATAAAAAATAAGGATCTGAAGCTGGTCAGGCTGATCCTTTAAAAAAAAATGCTTAATGAAATAGCAGGAGAGATACTTTCTTGAAGCAACTTGAGCCCCCATCACCCTTAATATCATATTAAATATCTAATGAAACACTAAAGGCTTCTTGTCAAAGGAAAAGTTTATTTTTTTAAGATGTTGGTAAAGATACACACTGCACAGCTAACCAATAAAGAGACAGGAAATACATTGAGAGGCACGACTTTTATAAAGGTTTAAGTTCTTACTTGCACATGATATGTGAATCCACTGTGATTACATTCACCGCCATTAACCTTGTCTCAGCTCGCTCTTCAATTCATTCTTCCCACCTAGTCCAGATCCTTTTATGGTCGTGTGTGTGTGTGTGTGTGTGTGTGTGTGTGTGTGTGTGTGTTTACAGGTCTTACACAAGTGGGCACAGCTGCTGTGAGTTCAAGACTGCAATGGCCACATCCTAGCCAGAAGTCAACGTTTTATAGCACTACACACACACACACACACACACACACACACACACACACACACATTCTGCCTCTTTCAGTATTTCCACCCCCTCTTCAGCATCGTTTCCTGGGCCTTAGAGGGGGTGATACACAGTCTTCTTTAGGACTGAGCCCTCGACAGTCACTTGACCAATTCCGAGTCTCTGCTTTGATCATCACTCATTGTCAAAAGAGGCTTCTCTGACCAGGGCTGCATTTGTCTATTGGTATGAACATAAATATTTAGAAGGCAGCTTAACTGTATGTTCATTCAGCAATCATCAGTAGTAGCTTCCCCCATAGGGAAGCAACCTACCTAGTCAGTCACAGGCTTTTGACCAGGTTTACAGCACCAGACACGTACTCCCTGCCAAGAAGCAGGCCTCAGATCCAGCCAGGAAGCCATTGGTTACCCTGAAATATCCATGTCACTATTTCATCAATGGACAAAAATGAACAAAATTAGTATTTAAAAAAAAAAACCCTAACCATTAGGACAGGTAAGGGCTGATAGGAGAGTTAAATGACTGATTAGCACATATTAACAAGTGTCTCTTTATATCAATGAGAGCCAGTGGGGAAATGTACGGGCAAAAGGTTTTGCTTAAGAATATAAGCAAGAATATTAAGCAGCAAATAATAAACCAAATAAAAATATTCAATCCCAGCACTTTAAAAAATATTTATTTATTTATTTATTTATTTATTTATTTATTTATTTATTATTATGTGTATGTACTATCTGCATGTAGGTTTGTGCACCCGTGTCGTGCAATGCCACAGAGATCAGAAGAGGGTGTCGGATTCCTCTGGAACTGGAGTCAAAGATGGTTCTCAGCCCCCATGTGGGTGCTGGGGATTGAACCTGGGTCCTCTGCAAGAGCAGTCAGTGCTCCTAACCGCTAGGCCATCTCTCCAGCCCCTTTACAAAGGATGGATTAATCAAATAAGACACCAAAAGCAAGAGAGATGACCATGGCCCTGTGGCTATTCCTGGGAAAGCGGTATTAGGTGTTGATTTCCCCAGTTTCTTTTTTTTTTTTTTTAATTTCACTCTAATCAGAGCCATGGAAGGAAGGGCGTTCTCTTTTACTTGGCAAAATGACTCTAAGATGTATCTGGAGAACCAAATGTAAGATGATGACCAAAAAAAGTCTTTACAAGAATGATGAAAGGTGACTTGTGTTATCAGATATTAAAATATATCATTAAGCCAAAATAATTAAAACCATGTTGTAATAATGTATGAAAACACAGGGAGATCAAGGGAATGAGATAAAAAGCCTTTAGGAAGAGACTCAAGCGGAAACAAGTATTTGAAACATGAAAAAGAAGGATGTTTTTCAGCAGCAGCAGCAGCAGCAGCAGCAGCAGCAAAAGGATGAATTATTCATTAATTGTGTCTTGACAATTATTCAATTATTTAGAAGAAATTTAAGTTGGATTCCATTTTTTTTTTCTTTTGGGTACCAGATATTGAACCTCGGGCTTCACACATGATAGTCAAGTGTTCTACCATGGAACTACAACCTCAGTTCTCTCGACTCCAGTCTTAATCCATGCATCAAAATTAATTCCAGATAGACCAAAGGTTAAGTAGCAAGAAAATGAAGGAAAGAGAACATTAGAAAACTACCTTGAAGAGACAAGATAGATGAATATTACATAATATTGGAGTGGAGGAAGCCTTTCAATTATGTCAGAATCTGTATCCATAGAAATAACAGAAAACTTCTGTACATTGGAACTACCATCCACAATGGTAGATGGCAAGCAACTAACTTGGAAAAAATATTTGCACTGTGTACAGCAGTATAAAAGTTGACTTGCTTAAGTTCAACAAAACAGACAGGTAATTCAGTATGAGAAGATACCAAGGACAGGCGTGGGTGATTCATTCACAAAAATGCAAATAGGCTATTGGTGAATGAAGACAGGTATAACATTCCTCCTAATTAAGTAAACTCAATGAAATCAACGGTGCGATGCCATTTTTCTCATCTAATGAGTAAAGCTAGAACACAAACCAAAACACCTCTAGGGAGGGTGTTTGAGATGAGTGCTTCACCGTGGGTAGACCAGGAAACTGGCACGTGCTGCCTTTCCTAACGTGGAAAATATGGAAAATCTCCAACCAGGGAAATAGTAAACTGTGTACATTCATGAAATAGTAAAAATTAAATAATGTGGGAAATATTCATGATATGTTTGTTGTTGTTGTGGTTTTGTTCTATTTTATTTTATTTTATTTTATTTTTGAGATAGGGTCTCAGTACATAGCCCATCCTGGCCTTGAACTCTCAGCAACCCTCCTGTCTCAATCTGTCAGGTGCTGGGGTCACGGCTGAAAGCCATCATGCTCGGCTTCTATGATATTTTTTAAATTTTTATTTATTTTTATTTTTTATGTGTATGAATGTACTATCTGCATGTAGGTTTGTGCACCTGTGTCATGCAATGCCTTGGAGGTCAGGAGAGGGTGTCGGATTCCCCTGGAACTGGAGTTAAAGACGGTTCTCAGCCGCCATGTGGGTGCTGGGGATCGAACCCTGGTCCTTTGCAAGAGCAGTCAGCACTCTTAACTGCTAGGCCATCTCTCCAGCCCAAAGATTTCTTTTTTCCTTTTTTTTT